>PVJS01031288.1:0-23506 GCA_004027185.1 Glis glis | reverse complement strand
GTGGTGGCGCACGCTTGTAATCCCAGTACTTTGGGAGGCGGAGACCGGAGGATCCGGGTTCGCGGCCAGCCTCAGCTCTCTCTGTCTCTCTCTCTCTCTCTCTCTGTCTCTCTTTCTCTCTCCTTAGTGAGGCCCTCCGCAACTTCGTGAGACCCGGTTTCAAAATAAAGTATAAAAAATAGGGCCGGGGGCGTAGCGCAGAGGTAGAACGCCCCTGCGTTCAATCCCCGGTACCGGAAAAAAAAAAAAATAAAAAAAAAAATAAATTAAACCAAATAATTTAAGATCATACTTACAGTTTAAAAAGTTTAAAGGGTTTTTCTAAATGGTACCAAATATTCATGAAATTCTCTCTATCTGAAAAAGGATCTCTTTTGAGAAAATCTAATTAGGTGCATCGATCAAATTTTATTTTCAAATTATTGAAAGAGAAAAGATCCTAAATTGGATAATTTGAAGACTTTTCTCCTGAGATATGCATATATATCTCATTAGGCCTCTTTTTTAGACTTTATACCAAAAGAAAAAGAAGTCTGGTGCAAGATCACTGAACTCTTGACCATCTATTACTCAGCTGAGCGAGGTGGCAACTGGCTTCCCAGAAGAGGTCTTAACACCATTAAAGGTTTATCTGAAAATTGCTTAAGCAGTTTATCAGGAATGCTAATTTCTTCCCAGAAGGAGGTGGTGATTTAAGAGGTTTGTCCAAGACCAGGTTAGGAACAATATTCCCTTTACCCATTGTAATTAAATTAATTTAAAATTTCTAGACTTAATTCTAGATTTTATTTCTAATAGTTCCTAAGAACAAAAAACAAATCAACTTCTTTTTAGACCTTTAGTTGCCAAAAACACCTGTAAGGACATTCTCTACCCAAAGAGACCACAAAAATTTATCAAACCGAATCAGCTCTTTACACAGATTTCCATATAGGAATCTGTTTATATATATACATGTGTGCTTTTGCATGTATATATGTATGTTCTATTTTATAACATTTCTATATGAAGTGTGAGCTCATGCTAGCTTGTCATAAAATACACACATATGTGCACGAACCTAGGCTCATTAGACTAAAGACAGGAGATCAGAAATCATAGAGGGGAGGGAAGGGGAAAGCAGCAGGCTGTCACCATTATCCTGCTCTTTTCCTGGTAGTGAAGCCAGATACCTCACCTAGGTCTCAAGAGCAAGTGGATAGGTTACCAATTTTTCACCCTAAACTGGATCCCTTTTCCCTCTCAGAACTGTGGAACTGATAACATGAGACAGAGCACTGATTGAACAGTGAAGGAGACTGTTATTCTTGGTCACGAACAGAAGTGGAAGATAGACTCGCAAGTCAGCTCCTCCACCCTTGGGGGTCAGGAGGTTATAGACATAGAGTAAAAGAAGTGAGTAGGTGGGAGAGGCTAAAAAGGGGAGGATTATTCATGGCTTGACTGGGAATGCGTAGAGATTTTCCAAGAATTCATGCGCTGCCTCTAATTTTTATCCTTTTATGGTTCTTTCTGTCATTGCCATGGCAATTGTCAACTGTATGGCAGTCCAGAGGGGCGTCATTTAGCATGCTGATGGGATTATAGGAAAGTTAGAGGTTGGTTGATTTATATCTAATGGGTTAGGACTAGCCCACCTGAATTGAGACTTCTGGCTTCAGCCATTTTGTCCTCAAGACTGAACAAGATTAGGGTGGGATAGAAATTCAGCTGGGCCACCTCTAGGCAGCATAAAATTAGGGCTGGGTCAGGCCAGGCAGGGTGGCACATACCTGTAATCCCAGCTATTCCAGAAGTCCAGGCAAGAGGGTCACACATTTGAGAACAGGCTGGTCAATTTGGCGAGATCATGTCTCACAATAAAAAAAAAAAATGGAAAAGGACTCAAAGATGTAGCTCAGTGGTAAAGTGTCCCTGGGCTCCATCCCCAGTACCAGAATAAATTAGTAAATAAATAAATAAATAAATAAATAAATAAATAAATAAATGTGAGGTCACAGAAGTGGTTGTTATAGGAAATACTCGGCTATTACACCTTCATTTGTTCTCAAATCTTTCATCTCAGGTTGCTGTTCCCAGTCTTTTGTCTTTCCCTGACTTTGATAAGTAAGGGTTGAAGATAAGACTCACTTCCCCTCACTGTGTGTGTGTGGTGATGCAGCACCACTCCCAGAATCTACCTTTTTTCAGCATGAGACATAACTTTCTTAAATTTGGAGGGAACCAGGTGTAACCTGCTAAAATGCTGTCTTTGCAGATGGAGGAAGGCGTTAATAGCTGAGGAATGTGAGCAGCCTTTCTGTCTTCCAGCCTCCAGAAAATAGCACAGCCCTATCAACACTCTGACAGTAATCCAGTGAAACCTGTGTTGGACTTCTAACCTTCAGAACCGTAAGATGATAAATATGTATCTCTCTCTCTCTCTCTCTCACTCTCTCTCTCTCTCTCTCTTCAGTACTGGTGATTGAACTCAGAGGCACTAATCTCTGAGCTACATCCCCAGCCCTTTTATATTTTTTATTTATTTATTTTTTGAAACAGGGTGTCGCTAAATTGCTGAAGATGGACTCAAACCTGCGATACTTCTGTCTCAGGCTCCCCAGTACTAGGATTACAGGCACATGCCTCCATATCTGACTAAATGTGTGTAGTTTTAAGCCAGTATGTTTGTAGTAATATGTTGTAGCAGCAGTAGTAAAATAATCCTCTAATCTAGGGAAGAACTTGAAGAAATTAAAGGCTAATTGAGGAGGTTCTGAGTTCAATAAAAGAAGCAGAAGACAACTTGGAAGAAGGAGTGGGAATGTGGGGAAGGGACTCTTGTCACTTCTCACATAAATTCCATCCCAGAGGCAGAGAACAACAGTGGTCACTACTAAGATAATTTTTTTCTCATTGACTGTCTGATTATAATAGATCTAAGATTTTCCACACTCCTGTTATTGGCAGGATGCTAAAATATTTGACAAGTACCTGATTTTCAAATTAGTAGAAAGGGCTATGTCTGGATACAACAAGCAAACATGCAAGCCAAAGGTGCTAAATAATGAGCACAAGTAAAATGAGGCTTTGGGACTCAGTGAAGCCAGCTGGCCTTTCTTATCAAGAAGAACTAAGTGGTTCAGGATTAAGAAACAGCTGCCTCTTTACAGACAATTATTCTCAATATTGTTAATTATGAAACCTACGAAGTATGTAGCTCTCATGGAGAAAGTAATATTCCAGTTAAAGTAGGCAAATTAATCCTGTGTGGATGTCAGGTAGGGGCTGGTTATTGGGAAAAACAGTTTTTTTGCATATTTGATAGTAATTAAATTTATTAATAATCTATTGTTATAGATTGGATGAAAGTGTTATGTAGAATGAGATTAGTTTTCTCTAATTTCCTATCTATGCATTGCTTTTTTAAAATGTGCTGGGCTACCAGGGAAAAATACTAAAAACAACAAACAAACATCTACTCTGTGTGTTCCTAGGGCTGAGGGACTTTTGAGTTAGTTGAGAAGAAGTATGTACTAATACTCAGGGACCCTCCTGTTGTCCAGTGTTTGGGAGGTAGACCTTAGTTAGCATCAATTATCTCAGATGGCTCTATGCTTGATTTAGCATTTTCTTCTTCTCAAAGTTAGTATGAAACCAGTGAAAACAACAAATGCCCACACAGGTGGGTTCCCCCCTTTCCTGGTGTAGGAGGGTGGCACTTGATCCGGGTTGCTCATGTACTTCCTGGGGATCAATGCGTAGACCCTGCTCTCCATGCTAAGCCTCCCATATTTGAGTTAAGTGTGTAGTGACTGAAGCCAGAGCATCCTCTGAGGGACGGTCTTGTTTTCTGTATGGAGAGAAGCAGGTTTAGGAAGATGCTTAAGCAGCTAAACAGAATAAAGACTATGCGAGTTACCTGCAACCTTATTATCCCCACTGAGAGGGATTGTGAGTGACTGAGAATGGTGGAATCCTCCCTCACGGAAATACATTGTAGAGAGGGAGGAAAAGTGAAAAATGGAGAGTTAGAATTTATGGGTTCCGGAGCTCCACTATTTTGCCCTCAGTTTCTACATCTGAAAGACGTGAGGATGTGTGATCTCAGGGTCCCAGTGTCCCCTAGGGAAGTCGCATGTCTTCAACAGTGGAAACGTACTGGAGACCTATATCCTTAATAACTCCAGTGTGGGCAGTTTTTCCTCTATCCTTGGAAAACAGGAGACTGGTTGATTTTCAGATAATTTCTAACTTGTATGTTGGGAAAATTTTATTAAGATGCAAGCTTCATTTTAAACACTAGAATACCATTTGGTGTGGGACGTGCTTGTTCCTGAGGGACATTTGGAAAGCAAGGGGAACGTGTGTCAGCCTTGCCACAGTCAGCTTGGAACCTCAGCTCACAGAGCGGGAGGAGCGGAAGGGAGGGCCGCGTCAGCACCCACACAGTTTAGGCTGTTCTTTGTTTTTGATCTTTTTTGACTGAGCACATTTAGTTCGAGTGCTTGAAAGTGAAACCTTCTATCTGCAACTATGCCACTATACTTAGATGGCACCGTTTCCTCTCTGACTTACTTATTCCTTCCCTGAAAGGATTTCTGGGAAGTGGAACCATCTGAGGATTTCTAGAAATTAAAAAAGAGTGGAAGTCTTCATTTGTCACTTTAGTTGATATTAAAATTCTCCACTTCACTTTCATAAAACTTGACAAATGCACTTTTATTTACCTTATTTTGGCTTAGATTGAATGATATTAATGTATATTTGTAGTTCTTCCTCTTTTGAATAGAAAGCATTTTTCTCTATTTTCATATCTATCTTCAGTGTTGCATACAGAACATTATAAAAACATTACAAAACAGGATTTTAAATGATGAAACAATTAAACCAATTTTTTATAGTTGTTCATTGAAGTTGATTTCCACTTTCTAAATTTATAAAAATATTTGAAAAAGTGTTATGGTTAAATATAGAACGTCCCCTGAAGAGATCAGGTATCACTGTTCAGAGTTGATGCAATTGAGTCATGAGGGTTGTAATCTCATCAGTAGATAAATCCACTGTGATGGATTTACCATGGCCTGGGTGGTAACCTAGGCAGGTGGGGTGTGCCTGGTGCAGGTGGTTCCCTGAGAACATGGCCTGATGATCTGTGCTTTTGTGCCCTTGCTTGCTTGGTTGCTTGCTCTCTTTGCTTCCAGCCTCCACGATGTGAGAGCAGAGCCCTTTCTTTCTCCCTCTCTCTGCTTCCTACCACCATGCCCTGAGTTCCACAGATGTAACTTGGGCTGACAAGTTCTCCAAAAAATTGGGAACAAATACATCTTTCTTCATCTAAATTGTGTGGTAAACTGCTTTGGATTATAGCAGTAAAAATGTTGACTGAGACAAAAAGTTTACCTGGATACGATGGCTTGTGCATATATCTGCATTCTACTGTGTTTCCAAAGATAGTCACAACCATGTACCCTGTCCCATGGGGGACTCAGCAGTGTAACTATTCTGACTCACCAGCAAGAATTGGATTCCATTTTCCCTTCCCTGGGTTTTAGGTGAAACCTGTAACTTATTTAACCAAAGTGAAGATATATAAGTAAAGCCATCTGATATATCTTGACCATTCTGCGATCTGTGTCAAATGCAACCCTGTAAGACATCCCAGATTATGACTCATAAGCAGAACAGCCAATCAACTGAAATCCATCCAATTCTAGACCTGCAGAATTATGGGAAAATAAAAGGAATTTCCCCCCAGCCACTGAACTTTGCGATGGTTTCTTATGCAGAAACAGATAATTGAAATATATAATTATTTAGGAGAAATGCCTAGACATGCAATTATAGCACTAGCTTTAATGAGAATATTTCCATAAAACACTAAATAGAGGAATCTTTGGTTTCCTTTAATAAGAGTTTCTCGGAGTACTCAGTGAATTTTTGTGGTTTAGGGAAAGACAGATACAGCCTAATAAAACTCATTGTTCAGCTCCATGAAATTAAGCTTTCCTTAAATCCTCACTGAAGCTAGAGTCTAAAGTATCAGGGACTTAAAAGGTTTTTCTTCCAAAACTTACCAAAAATTGTAAAAAGATTAAGAAGCAGTTCTGGTGGTCCATAGAGTTATTTCCTGAGCTGGTGGATTATAAACATTACCATGCATCAGAATAACCTGAATGGTTTATTCAAACACAGATTACTGGGCCCCACCTTCAGAGTTTCTGAATCAGAAGGTCTGGAGTAGATCCCAAGAATTTGTATTTCAACAAGAACTGAGACATTGCTGTTGCTGTTGGCCTGGGGACCACACTTTGAGGATCACTGTTCTAAATCATAGAGTAAGATAATGAGCATTCAAAGGATATATTGTAAGTAAAGACCAACCTGAAGAGAGTCTAGGAGATTTTATAAAAAACAAAACAAAACTGATGGAGGTTCAAAGATTGTACTGAAGACAAAGGGAAGCAGGAGAAAATCCCAAGACAGTTTGATTGCTGAGTCAAAGGAGGCAGGACTTTTGCTTTCATTCCCTTTCAGAACTCTGAGGGGAAACCTGCCTAGAAAACTGACAGATAGCAACCTGGGGTAGCTGTGGAAGAGTAGAAATGGTGGTGCATGTTACCTGGAATGATGGTGCATGTTACCTGGAGAAGGAGAGGCTGTGGAAGCTGCTCATTGCCAACCCCAAGGTCATCCTGGTTTCTCCATGGATAGTCTTTCATATAAAGGCTCAAATATTAACACTTCTCTCTAGGTGGAAAGCAGACAGTGGATGAGAGTTAAAATGCTGCACAAATTTCCCAAAATGGACTTCAGAAATAGTATCCAGCAAGAAAGGTGTCCAGGTAGGGAAAAGGACATCTTTGCAGAATACAAAAAGGACAAATAAATAGTTAAGAAATACTTCTCTCCAGGCACCATTAGGACATTTAAGTTTGCATTCCCCGGTACTTCTTAGAAATAGAAATGACTGGGGAAAAACAATAAATAAGTGATAATAATAATAAAAATAACCCATTAAGCATTCACTTTGTGCTAGTTGATTTTTATTTGCTCTATTCATTCAATCTTCGCAATAATAATGTTATGCGAGAAGTGCCACCATTACCCTCATTTTACAGATGGGGCAATTAAGGTGCAGAGAGATAACTGTCACTTGTTCATAGTCATATATTAGTAAGTATCAAATGACCCCAGGGATCTGGCTCCTGAAATGATATTTAATCATCTCACTATATACATAATACAGACTTTAGCCGGGCGTGGTGGTGCACGCTTGTAATCCCAGTACTTTGGGAGGCGGAGACCGGAGGATCTGGGTTCGCGGCCAGCCTCAGCTCTCTCTCTCTCTCTTCTCTCCCTGTCTCTCTCTTTCTCTCTACCTAGTGAGGCCCTCCGCAACTTCGTGAGACCCGGTTTCAAAATAAAGTATAAAAAAAATAAGGCCGAGGGTGTAGTGCAGAGGTAGAACGCTCCTGGGTTCAATCCCTGGTACTGCAAAAAAAAAAAAAAAGAAATACATAATATAGACTTCAAATCCTTTATTTGTAGCTTTTGGGTCCACTTGTAATTAAAGTTTAGATTCTTTCTGAGTCTACAAAATAATTTGATATGTACACTGTATAATACCTAACACTGCTAACCTGTCTAGGGTAGCACCATTTAAATGCATTGATATATTTGCAGCAAAGTCTATGAATATAGTATTCACATTAAGTATAATAAACTAAAACAGTAAGTAGCCTCATGAGAATTCACATCAAATGCATTTGGGTCAGATCACATTTTGATATTTAAATGATATTAATGAAAAGTAGCAAAATTGAGTATCCTCCCAACCTACTCCTTGTTGCTTCATAGAGCTTTGGAAAACAGAGATTTACTGGAAGTGAGGGGCAAGGATATTATATTTTTCTGCATAATCAAAGTGTAATTTCTAAATGTTTACTTTTTTGCTTTACCACTAAGTCATAAGTTAAATAGCAACATAAGGCTTTCTTCCTGCTCCATGCAGTCCCCCAACATTGGGGATTGTCATTGTTTTCATTATCTCATGATGTTTAAAAAATTATTCCAATATTTAGAGGCTAAAATCAACACCCCTCACGAATTTTTGGTCCATAATTTGAGGAGGGCTTGGTGTAGGGAGTTTTCTGCTCTATGTGACATTGGTTAAGGACATTCAGTTATATTCAGCTGGCAAATAGACTGGTCGACAGGGGCCTGGACTCCTTTCCTCACATAACTGGAGCTGCAGTGACGATGGCTAGATGGCTGGGCTCCACAGGGTCTGCTCCTAGAAATGCCTCGAAGCATGTCTGCAGCATGAGAGTCTCAGAGCAGTCAGACTTCTGACATGGTAGCCAACCTCCTCTGGAGTGTAAACTGCAGTGCCTCTGTGACAGCCACCAAAGTCTCACATCCTCATGGTCATGTTTGACACTAATGTCAGCTCATTCAAGAGAAAGAGAGATTCTACTTATACATGGGAAGAACCCCTGATCATTTTTAATCCATTACATTCATTCAAAACCAGGAAAAAATACAGACAAATTTTTACCAATTACTTTTCTAACCTCATTGTTCCAAGTTAAAACTTTATTATTTGTTAATAGAATGGAACATTCTAATAATTATTTATTGTTCACATTGTAATGTTTATGTTTATATATGTATATTGCCTATTTATGTTCATTGCTCTTTATTGGGTATTTATTTCACCCATACCAATTTATTCAGACTCAGTATAATTTTTGCAACTTTTGAAAAATACTCTTTTTTTTCAGTAACGGGGATTGAACCTGGGGGTACTGAACCACTGAGCTACATCCATCCCCAGACCTTTTTATCTATTTACTTAGAGATAGAGTCTCATTAATTTGTATAGGTGACCTCAAACTTGCTGCCTCAGCCTCCTGAGTTGTTGGGATTATAGGCATGTTCCATGGGCCTTGGATAGTGTTTATATATTTAAGAATTCTTTTTTTTTGCTTATATGTTACATATAAAAATGCACTAAAGCATAAAATTAATAAGCACTAAAGTAAAATAAATTTAAACCATTCTCAGAGAGACATATAATTGCAGAGTATATTTGATTTTATTACATCTCTGATTCTTTGGGAATTTATTCCAAGTTTGGTGATATGAACACAAGAAAAAGGCCTTGAGACATACACAATAACACACACACACACACACACACACACACACACACACAAAGACTGTACAGTTTTACATGATTAAGTGATTATAGATGAGAAAGTTTCTATTTTTAAATAGATATAATTTCCATTTTCTTTCTTTTTGTTGTTGTTGTACTAGGGATTGAACCCAGGGGCATTCTACCTCTGAGCTACACCCCAGTCCTGTTTTATTTTTTATTGTGAAACAGGGTCTCACTAAGTTGTGGAGGGCCTCACTAAGGAGGCTGGCTGCGAACCTGTGATCCTTCTGTCTCAGCCTCCCAAGTACTGGGATTACAAGCATATGCCACCACGCCTGGCAATTTCCATTTTGCATAATTTTTTTAGTCCTTAGTACTCATATCCTCACCTGGGCTTCGAGGGAGGTGTGGAGCAGCAGCAGCAGCAGGTCTAAACCAGGTGAGGATATTTGCTTCTTCCGGACTCAAGAGATTGATTTTCAACTTCTGAAAGCTTCTATTTCTTGAAGATCATACATTGAGTCTTTGTCATATCATATATTAACCCATTTTTCACAATAATTTAAAGACAAAAACATAGGAGATGACAGGAAGGAGGCTAACATTTGGGGGTGCCCACTGAGCCAAGCACTGTGACAAATGGCTGTGTCAAGTAGTGCTAGGTTATTTACTCTTCACAAAAACCCTGCAGAGAAGAAACTGGATGACTCCTCACCTCACCCATGATACAAACTGGGAAATTAAGGCATAAATAAGGCTAAGGAAATCACCCCAAATCACAAAGCTATGAGACCTTGGAATAGGAATTCGAGCTCAGCATCCTGTCCACATCCCTGATATTCTTCCCACAAAACCACACTGCCACTAAATGTTCTCTGTTTTGTAAATTCATTCAGATTATTATGTATAACACTTGGAAGATTCTCTTTAATGTTATGATAAAATCTTTTCCTACCTCGAATATAAAATAAAAATGGAGAAGCAGACACCTAGAATTTGACAGATTTTTAAAAATTAATTCTGTAAAATTATGAAGATTATTTTAATAGTATAGAAATAAAAATGGTAGAATTATAACAAGAGTTGAAATTTTTGGTGAAAATGCTGTCTGCAGACATGCAATACATTTTTTAATTGACATAGTCTTACTACATAATATGTAAAATACTGACACCTAATGTTAACTTTTTATATTATAATTTCAGAGGATTTTTTAATATTCTAAAATAAAAGTTAGAAGGCTATTAAAGAAATAAGGTATACAAATTACATAACATTTTTAAATAAGGTATTTGCCTATGTATCAAACGGGGATAATATTCTTAAAGATTAAATATAAAAAATGTAGCTCATTGTAATAAATTGGGCACATGACTAAACTGAATTTAGCTAGTATGAATATGCTTTTGATAACACCCCAGCAAACTAGTGCCTTAATTCAGGGATCAGTTTACATTTTCTATAAAGGAGGAGACAGTAAATAATTTAGGCACTGTGGCTGAGCAGGTCTGTCACAACCCCACAACTCTGACAGAGAGCATGAAAGACGCCAGGGACAAATACACAAACGAATGATCAGACTCAGCTACTAAATGCTGAAAATTAAATTTGAATTTTATGTAATATTCTCTTGACATAACATTTTTTTTCACCATTTGAAAACGTGAAAACAGTCATAGCTTGAGAGCTGAACAAAGACAGATGGTAGAAGGGATTTGGCCCAGGGGCCATAGTTTGGCTGCCTTTTTTTTTTTCTTGGTACTTGGGATTGAACTCAGGGGCATTCTACCTCTGAGCTGCACCCCCAACTCTATTTTTTTTTATTCTTCATTTTGAAACAAGGTTTCACTAAGTTGCAGAGGGCCACACTAAGTAGCTGAGGCTGGCCTCGAACCTACAATCCTCCTGTCTCAGCCACCCAAGTCCTTGGATTACAGGCCTGTGCCACCACGCCTGGCTCTAACATCGACATCTTGGGTGATGACAATTACTAGTCCCCTCAGACTAAGTGCTCTTTAGGTTTTTTTTATATTGACTGGATTAGCTATAAGAAATAGTAGGTAACTTTTAAAACTACATTTATGAATTGGTGCTTTCATTTTATCAAATTATATAATGGTAAACTGGAAAGGACCTCGGAAAACTTAGGAGAAGTTCTTAAACTGTTTTTAAAATATATTCATTTATTGGTGCATTGTAGTTATACATTTTGATAAGTGTCAGGGTATCAGGAGCATGCACGCACACATTGCTCATTTAGTCCTCCCTCAAACCCCACCCTGTTCCCTCCCGCTTCCCTCCTTTTTGTGCTCAGCATAGTGATCGACTCTGATAAATCTGTGTATATACATCGTGTGCATTAGTGGGTTTCCCTCTTCCCCCCTCCCATCTCCTTCAGTTAGGTCCCCTTCTTGCTCAGCTAAAGTTTTCTCCTTTGTCTGGAGTCCCTTCTAAGTCCCATCTCCCTAGCCTCCATATATTAGGGAGGACATGCGACTTTTCACTCTTTGTGACTGCCTAATCTCACTTAGCATAATGTTCTCCAGTTCCCTCCATTTCCCTGTAAATGAGGTAATTTTGTTCTTCTTTATGGCTGTGTTAAATTTCGTTGTGTACATACCCCATAGTCTTGTAATCCATTCATCAGTTGATGGGCATCTTGGCTGGTTCCAAAGTTTGGCAATTGTGAATTGTGCAGCTGTAAACATAGATACACATGCATTAGTCTGGTAGTTTGGTTTTAGTTCTTTTGGGTAGATGTGTAGAACTGGTATTGCTGGGTCATTTGGTAGGTTCATTCCCATTCTTCTGAGGATCCTTCACACTGTTTTCCAAAGTTTTTAAAGTTTTAAATAGGAAACCTTGACTATTAAAAGGAGTCCCAGAAACATGAAGGTCATTTCACTGTGTAGGCCTTCTGGAGCACACATCCTGTGCCCTTAGTTTAAAATGCTCTTTCCCAGGTCCCCTGTTCCCTATTTCTTATCATCTAAATCTCATTAAATAACACCTCTGCAATAGAGCCTTCTCTGACCTCCCTATCTGTATGTTTCCCCTTGCTGGCCACTCTTTTTGCATCGTGTTCTTTTTCTTACAACCTTTACCAAATTCCGTAATCCTTTAACAACTGTGGTATATTTACGTTTCGGCTAGCTCCCCTCCAACCCCCAGCTCTGAGCATCCTGCATGGAGATGGTGATGCCCCTTTTGATCATCACTCCACTCTTTGTGCCTAGCACAGGGAAGTGTGTCTAGCCAGGGCTCAGTGAACATTTCAGAAAGAAAAGTATGCAAACCAGATGAGCTCAGATCTGCTTTGGTTGAAGAGTAGTGATGAGAGGCCTGGAACTCTGCTTGTTCAGATTCTTGCCCTTCCCCATGATTTTAAGGAAACTACAGAACTTCATTTTAAGATGAGAAGACTGAAGTCTGATACATGTCTATTATTCAGTTACATAAATATCCTTAAGCCGGGATCAGTGGTGCACACCACTAATCATAGCACTTGGGAGGTTGAGACAGGAGGATCTTAGCAACTTAGTGAGCTCCTGTTTCAAAATAAAAAAATAAAAACAAGGCTGAGTGTGTAGGTCAGTAGTAGAATGCCCCTGGGTTCAATTCCCAATACCTTGCCCCTCCCACATGCAAATATCCTTAAAAAAGTGTCCTTACGTTTTCCTTTTGGGGGGAAAATGATATAATTAAGACTGCATTTACTAAAACAGAGAAAATGCTTGAAAAGGCAAGACAGGAAAGTAACAAGATGATTTTAAGACGGGAAAAAAGGCATGGAATGTCACTGTCCTGTACAGAAGGCCTCATGGCCCCATGAGACAATGTCAGAGTTTACAAAACACTTCCTCGTATTTTTTTTGGAGAAGTAACTGCAGTAAATAGTCATTTCAGCTTTTTTTACATTTGAGGAAATGGATGTAAAACTTAGTATTTTAAGAGTTTTCCCTGTACAGTGTGACAGGTGGAGGAAGTTGTGAATAATTAAAACAAACTAAATTCTCAGTGTGATTGAGAGAACATAGTCTTTGAGATGGTAAATATTATACTCTGTTAAGAATGTGGCTCAGGAGTCAGACTGACAGGTTTGGATTTCAGTCTTACCACTTTCCATTATTTGATCTTGGATACATTATTAATTTATCCTGTTTCATCTATAGTATGAAAACAATATTATCTTAAATATTATTATACATTATAATATGAAGATAATATTTATCTCCTAGGGTTGTAATTGGAATTAAATACATAGTTCTTACATGCCTGGCACATGCTAGCACCCAATTAACTCAAGCCATTATTTTAAATATTATTTATCATAACAAGACAATGGTAACTGTTAGAGAAATATTTGAGGCTTTTAACTTCTAAAAACTCAATTGAAATAAGTTAGAAAGTGTCAGAAGTAGCCTTTGGTTTGACAAGAGTTTATGTTCACTCATCAAATTCTGATTGTTCCAAATATTTTCATGTCTTAGTCTGGTCATCAATCCTAACATGGTTCATTCATTCATTCATTCACGTGTTATGTACTATGTGAAGTTTGGTGATATGAAAATAATCAGCCACAATTTAATAGTTAAGTGAATCAAAATAACAATAAAATGTAATAAAAGCATTAAAAAAGCTATTTCTGTGTCTGTGAATTTTTTGAAGAAAGTATTCAACTTGGCCAAGAAGGGTTGGGGAATCTTCAGTGCAAAGTGAAGACTCTTACCAATTTGTAAAACTTAAATGAGATGAGCTAGAGCGACAGATATGAGTAGTATTTGAGGCCGAAAGAACAACATGGGGGTAGCAGGATGGAGGAATGGGGTAGACATGCGTTGTGTGATAGCAGGATGAGGAGAGGGTAATAGTCAGGGTAGGAAGAGCCATATCTAGAAGGACACTGCATTCCATTCCAAGGAAATGGGCATCTTTTTGAAGTTACAGAGTTATTGAAAGACTTTGTAAAGTAAAATTTATTTATAGATTTATATTTTAGAAGTTTGTTTTAGCCGGGTGTGGTGGCGCACACTTGTAATCCCAGTACTTTGGGAGGCAGAGACCGGAGGATCCGTGTTCGCGGCCAGCTTCAGCTCTACACTCTCTCTCTCTCTCTCTCTCTCTCTCCCTCTCTCTCGACTTAGTGAGGCCCTTCACAACTTTGTGAGACCCGGTTTCAAAATAAAGTATAAAAAATAGGCCTGGGGGTGTAGCGCGGAGGTAGAACGCCCCTGGGTTCAATCCCTGGTACCGCAAAAAAAAGAAAAAAAAAGAAATAGAAGTTTGTTTTAGTTCCTTTTTAATATGCTATCCCAAAATGTAGTGGCTTCAACTACAATTTATTACTTCTGAGATTCTTTGGGAAGATCAAGTGATTTACTTTACTGAAGCTTCTAGACTGGCTAGACGTTTCAACATGATGTCATCCACATGTTTGTCAGGTTTTTTTTCATGACTTTTAGTTCAATTGTGGCTATTGTTATAGCCTTAGTTAACTTGGGCTGCTTGACGTGACTGATTCATCTTTCTCAAATATGGCAGCCTAATTTAAAAAGGATTTCAGGTGACAAAAGTAGAGCCGTGGGTCTCAGCCTTCAGAGTTACAGAGTGCCATTTCTGCTGCATTTTATACATCAAAAGGCAAGGGCTAGACAATGTTCTATGTAAAAATGGACTACATGAGGGCATCAACAGCAGGATCTATCATCTTGGGACTAGTCATTAGAGTTGGTTCCCTGGCTACTAATGACTCAGTTCCCCTCCAAATGCAAAATAATTTCACTTCTTCTAAGAACCCTGCGAACTTCCATTCCATTTTTGTATAAGGCAAAAATCCAGTCAATGTCTATATTTTGTTATGATATGACTGAGTGTCCTCTCAACTTAAAATCTAGTATGTTAAAGGGACATACACCCAACATAACATGGTGGGAGATGGGGACAGAAAAGCCACATGCCCATTCAAAAAAGGGAGGAAAAGGTCAGAGGCACATAAGCAGTCAGTAGTCTATAACAATTCTGAAATCCAACCGGAACATGCCACCAGTTCTTTGATTGGTTCTATTCCCTTGGAGGAATTCTTTATCATTGTTTGTTCTGCCTTCTGGGCTCTTTGTTTTTCTTTTTGTTGGTTTTTTTTTAATTTTTTTTTTGCTTGTTTTGATACTGGGGATTAAATCTAGGGGCACTCTACCTTCAAGATACACGCCAGCAATTTTTATTTTTTATTTTGAAACAGAGTGTCGCTAAATTGGTGAAGCTGGCCTAGAACCTGCAATCCTTCTGTCTCAGCCTCTTAAGCACTGGGATTACAGGCATACACCACCCTGGTTCTTTCTGAGCTCTAGATTCCACATTCCAAATTTTATTTTTTTAAGTGAGAAACAACATGTGTGAAGCCAAGTACCTTTCTCAACCTGCCTTCTCCTAGCTAACTAACATTAATTACCATGACTGTTACAAATTACCAGAAAAATTAATAGCTTAAAAAATAAGAATTTATTCTTTCATAGTTTCTGTAGCTCATAAATTTAATAACAATTTATCTGGGTCCCATGAGTTGGGGTTGTTTATGAGACTGCATGGTGCTTTCAAGAGCTTCTCTCATCCGGAAGTTCAGACAGGGCTGGACCCTCAGGGACAATGCTGGCAGGGTCCCATTCCATGTGAGCCATTAAGTGGAGGGTCTTCATTTCTCACTGACTATTGGCTGGAGGTCTGTATTAGTTTCATGACACATGGCTCTTTCCCTATTGGAGTATCAATATTGTTCCAAACTTCCATTGTACAGATTGAGTAAGAGAACAAGGCAAGACAGACAAGCAAGACAGAAGTCAAAGTGTTTTTGTGTAACCTTAGCTTGGCCTTCCATAACTTTTTGCTTTGCCATCATCAGTTATTTTGAAGCAAGTCACCAGGTTCAGCCTATACTCATAGGGAGAGAATTACATGAAAGAGTGAATACCAGAAGAGGGGATCAATTGGGGAGCATGTTAGAAGTTGCCTATGCATTTCATAAAAGTGCAGGAGCCACTAAGTCTTTCTTTAATTTTGAAATTGTTTGTTTGTATTTTTATGGCCAACTGATACAATTATTCTAAAACTGTAGATTTTCTGTATATCAAGTGATAATTCACTCCACTAGATAAAGGTGACATCCACATAGATCCAATTCTATATTGTGCAGAGTTACAATGCTATGGGGAACAACTGTTAAGACTTTCAGAAGCTGTGTTGTTTAGATGAGAGGGTCTACAAAATCGTACCAAAGATCTTATAGCCACATCTTTCATCTGATACTGAATCTGAGGCCATGTTTAGTGGAAGGATTTGATCTCTGCCCTCAGGTTTTATTTTTCTTACATAATCTTTTCCAGGATGAAGAATTTTGTAAATGAAAAATTATTTATTTAATTTTCTAACCCTAGAAGTTGTGGTTGAAAATGTTTCCTTCCTATTTTGATTAAAAATTGAACAGTAGATTTTTTATATTTCATTATCATATGAAAAACAAATCCTTATCCTATGGTCCTTATCATATGAAAAACAAAAACAAAAGAGGTATTGGTACTTTTAACATTCTATTGGAAACTTAGCTAATTCAGAAAGTTCATTGGATATTTTATCTTTCATGTTGACTCTTGTCACTAAATAACATGGGCCAACTTTTATCAACTCTCCAATATCAAAGTACTCATTATATTTATTTTCAACTTCCACTCAATCTTTTCAAAGCTTTCTGGCTCTACCTATGTTCTGTTTCTAAAGCTAACAGCAGATATTTTAGGCTTTAGTTATATTATTATTAAATCAATTCTTGGTATCATGTTTTTTTTCTTTCAGTAATATATAACTATAACTAAAAAACTTAGTGACTTAAAACAGAAAAAAATGTATTACTTCTCACAACTTGGCGAGTTGAGTAGGTGATTCTTCTGTCTACTATGTTATTAATCAAAGTCTGAAACAGCTTAAATATGCAAAATAGACTCACCTTCATGGCTGGTAATTGGTGCTGGCTGCTATGGTTTGCATGAGTCCTCCAAAAATTCATGTGTAGGAAATTTAGTCCCCAATGCAACAGTGTTGAGCACTAGACTAACTCTGAGAGGTGACTGGTAGGACGTTTGGGAGAGTCCTCATGAGTGAATAAATCCATTCCTGGATTATTGTATTAATAAGTAAACGCAGCAGTGCCTTTGTGATAAAACTAAGCTCTCTTTAAAATACTTGCTCTGTCTTGCAATGCAATGTCGTCTGCCATGTTGTAAGGAAGCAAGAAAGCCCCCACCAGGTGCCAAGCAGAGGGCAGAGCCATGCGCTTAGACTTCTCAGTCTCCAGAACTGTTAAACCAGAACCAATTAAACTTCTATTCTGTATAAACCTCCCATTTTCTGATATTTTGTTATAGCAACAGAAAGCAGACTTAAGATACCGGCTACTGCTAAAAATTCAGTTTGTTAGCTACTAGAGTTTTGCTTCTCCATGTAGAAACTTGAACGCAGGTACTTTGGTTTCCACACAGTTGCTGACTTCAAGGAAAAGCATCCAAAGTGCTCAAAGCAGAAGCTGCACATTTCCTTCTTAGAAGGAAGCTTTGAAGGTTATATACAGTCAATTCTGCTATATCCCATTGATCAAACCAAGTTACAGGACCAGGGCCTATTCTATGGGGGAAAGGACTACACAGAGTCCTGAGCAGTAGCAGGCATGCTTTTTGAGAAGTCATCTTTGGAGTCAAGCTCCCACCAACATAGTTTGGCAGTAAAGTATGCATTAGAAAGGGATGAGACTGAAAGTAGAGTGAATAGGAATCTATTAGCCTAAACCAGGCAATAAATATTTATAGCCCAAATTATGGCGTTTATAATGGGTGAAGAGAAAACAGACACAGAAGACATTATGAATGCCACCAATTGATTTAGAATTTAGAGGAAGTAAAAGAATTCTAGGATAACTTACAAGTTTTCCCTAGGGTATTTTTTTAATCTACAGTGACCTCATTTATTAAGTAGGATGAGAAATAGCTTAACCTAGATGCTTAAGCCAACCTAGATTTCACTCTTGAATCTCTTAGTACTCTGTTTTTTGTTTGTTCGCTTATTTATTTATTTATTTTTTAATTACTGGGGATCGAACCCAGGGGGATTCTGCCTCTGAGGTATACCCCTAGCCCTTTTTTATTTTTTGTTTGAAACAGGGTCTCCCTAGGTTGCTGAGAATCTCACTAACTTGCTGAGGATGGTCTCAAACCCGCTACCCTCCTGTCTCAGCTCCCCAAATACTAGGATTACGGTTATAGACCACCAAGCCAACCTAGCTTGCTCACATTTTTTTTTGTACTAGGGATGGAACGCAGGGGCATCCTACCTCTGAGTTAAACCCCAGCCCTATTTTTTTATTTTGAAATAGGGTCTCACTAGGTTGGTAAGACTCTCACTACTTGCTGAGGCTCTCCTCAAACCTGCGATTCTCCTGTCTCAGCCTCCCAAGTACTGGGATTACAAGTGTGCGCCACCATGCCTGGCTTTGCTCTCACTTTTAGTTATCAACAGATTTGCTCCTTTCTGGTTCCCACCAGCACCCATGAGACAGTATGCTTATCATACTCAGCTACTACTTATTCCCTAATCAAGAAGCATAGTAAGTAGTTGTAATATGATTTAAGTTGGTATAAACTGCCACAAAATACTGATGTTTTGAATATTTATCATCTTTTTTTTTTTTGCGGTACTGGGGATTGAACTCAGGGGCGTTCTACCTCCGAGCTACACCCCCGGCCCTATTTTTTATCCTTTATTTTGAAACCGGGTCTCACAAAGTTGCGGAGGGCCGCGCTAAGTAGCTGAGGCTGGCCACAAACCCGGATCCTCCGGTGTCAGCCTCCCAAGTACTGGGATTACAAGCATGTACCACCACACCCGGCATTTATCATCTTTTTGAAAAACATTTTTATTCTGAAATAATTATAGATCCAGAGGTAGTTACCAGGAAATATACAGGGAGGTCTGGTCATATTCCCTTGACCCCGTTTCTTCTATGATGATATCCTGCATGACTGTAGTATGAAAACAAACCAATAAATTGTCATTGGTAAATACACAGAGCTTATTAATATTTCACCAGTTATACATGTTCTCATTTATGTGTGTGTGTAGTTCCATGCAACTAATCACATGGGTAATTTGGCATATGTGTCATGTAACTACCACAGCAATCAAGACACAGAAGAGTCTGTCATGACCAGCCTACCTCAAGTCATTCCTCCATAGCCCTTTCTCTCTTGATTGCCAATCATGAACTCTGGGAAAAAACAACCCTGTTCTCTATATCTGGAAATTTGTATATATATGAACCCTTACAATCGTTACCTTTTTGAGATAGGCCTTTTCCCTGCTACATAATTAATTTCCTTGAGATCCATTCAAGTGGCTGCAGGTATGAAAAGTTTGGTCCTGAGAGGATCCAAGATGGCGACCAAGGGAGATACCACGCTACTATCTCTCTGAGACTTGGATCTCAATTGCCGTGAAAGCAACCTCTCCACAGGAGAAGAAAAGCAACTAAAATTTGAAGTAAACAATGAAAAGTTTGAAACGCGACAGTATCAAATCCAGAAGACAAAACAGAGGAAAGTAAAAAGCTCCAAGCGCCTTACCTAAGGGACAGCAGCGGCGCCATCTTGGCCGGACTGCGCCGGCCGCTCCCGGCATTGCGGCTTCCACACGCCGCCGGCAGAGAAGCCAGAGACCTGCTGTGAGTGCAACTGCAGATCAGCAGAGATGAAAGCACGCAGCGGCTCCTCCACACTCGACACAACAAATGGCGGCGGCCACAGCGGCTGCAGCGGTGCCATCTCGGCAGGACCTTACTGGCGGCTACCAGCATTGTGGCTTCCACACAAGACCAACAGAGACACCAGCGACCTGCTGTGAATCCAGCAGCTGCAGAATAGCAGCAGTGACGGCGAGCAGCGACTCACACCCGAACTGCCGCAACGGCAGAAGTGGCAGCGGCACCATCTTGGTCAGACCGCGCCAATGACTACCGGAATTGAGGCTTTTGCAAGCCACCAACAAGGAAGCCAGGGAGCTCTTCTAAAATCAGCACTGGGGAGCAGCAGCGACAAAAGCGAGCAGCAGTTCAATCCACACTCGGCAGAGTCCCCAGGACCCGGAGGCCTGACCAGAACCTGCAGCAGCGACTGAGCCCACCCCTCCCCCAGAGATTAAGAGCAGCACTCAAGGAGACCGTAAGTCAACAAGCCGCCCCAGGGGGAGGCCACCCAGCGCGGCCACAGGGACTTGTGGGGTCTGACACGGGGTCTGAAAAAGAGAACTTAAAAAAATCACCACTGAAAAAACAACCCAATCAAAAAAATGGGCAAGTGAACTAAATAGACACTTCACAGAAGAAGAAATACAAATGGCCCATAAATGTATGAAAAATGTTCAACCTCATTAGCAATCAGAGAGATGCAAATCAAAACTACCCTGAGATTTCACCTAACCCCAATTAGAATGTCAATCATTAAAAACACAAACAACAAATGCTGGCTGTGGAGAAGTAGGAACTCTACTACACTGTTGGTGGGATTGCAAATTAGTGCAACCACTTTGGAAAACAGTGTGGAGGATCCTCAGAAGAATGGGAATTAACTACGATATGACCCAGCAATACCACTTCTAGGCATCTACCCAAAAGGACTGAAACCAAACAACCACACTAATGCATGTGTATCTATGTTTATAGCTGCACAATTCATAATTGCCAAACTTTGGAACCAGCCAAGGTGTCCATCAACAGATGAATGGATCATAAAACTATGGAATATGTACACAATGGAATTTTATGCAGCCATAAAGAAGAACAAAATTACATAATTTGCACAGAAATGGAGGGAACTGGAGAACATTATGCTAAATGAGATTAGTCAGTGACAAAGAGTGAAAAGTCGGATGTTCTCCCTAATATGTGGAAGCTAGATAGAATGGGACTTAGAAGGGATCCCCAGACAGAGAAGGAAAAAACTTTAGTTGAGCAAAGAAGGCAACCTAACTGAGGGATATGTGAGGGGGAAGAGGGAAATACACTAATGCACATGAAGTGTACACACAAACTTATCAGAGACAATCACTATGCTGAGCACAAAAAGGAGGGAAGGGGGAGGGAATAGGGTGGGATTTGAGGGAGGGCTAAATGAGCAATGTGTGCATGCATGCTTCTGATACCCTGACACTTATCAAAATGTACAACTACATTGCACCAATAAATGTAATAAATTAAAAAAATAAATAAATGAATAAATGAAAACAAAGTTTGGTCCTCTATAGTATGCATGTACCACAGTTTATTTAACTATTAATTGATTGTTAGGCATGGTGGCGCACACCTGTAATCCCAGTACTTGGGAGGCTGAGACCAGAGGATTGCAGGTTTGAAGACAGCCTCAGCAAATAGTGAAACTTTCATCAGCCTAGAGAGACCTTGTTTCAAAATAAAAATAAAATAGGGCTGGGGATACAGCTCAGAGATAGAATGCCCCTGGGTTCAATCCCCAGTGCCACACACACAAACAAAATATTAATCT
Organism: Glis glis; assembly: GCA_004027185.1. NCBI lineage: Eukaryota > Metazoa > Chordata > Mammalia > Rodentia > Gliridae > Glis > Glis glis. The sequence continues at coordinate 1,771 of PVJS01031288.1, read as the reverse complement.
TTGAAATACATTTGGATTGCTTTTAGCTTGTATCTATTCTGAATAGAGCTGTTATGAATATTTGTACACAAGATTTACATTAAGATAGGTTTTCATTTTTCTGGTATGAATTCCCAGAGTACAATCACTAGGTTCTAATGCATTTTTTTTGTTTCAGGAGGAACTCCCAAACTACTTTGCAAAGTGTATGACATTTTATATTCTAATCAGCAGTATATAAATGATTAAGTTTCTCTACATCCTCAGCATCTTGTTATTATCACTATTTTTAATTTTAGCTATTCTTATTAGTGTACATTCCTATCTCATTTTGGTTTTAATTTGCATTTTCATCATGTCTAATAATGGCAAAGATGTTTTCACGTGCTTACTTATAATCTTTATGTCCCCTTTAGTGAGGTGTTTATGTTTTTTGTCCATTTGCTATTGATTATTTCTCGTATTAATGTTGAATTTTGAAGATTCTTTACATATTCTACCTTAAAGATGTCTCAAATATGTGGTTTGAAAATATTTTTTATTAATGTTTACAATGCAATTTTATCTTTTTATAGAATCTTCCCTGGGGCAAAAGTTTCTAATTTAGGTAAGGTTGAATTTAATAATTTTCTTTTGATGCACTGTACTTTGTGTATCAAGTCTAAGGACACTTTGCCTAGCCATAAGTTCCACAGATTTTCTCCAACGTAATTTACTAATAGTTGATAGTTTTACATTAATATCTGCGATTCATTTTTTTCTAACTTTCATATAATGTGTGAGGATAGGTCAAGATTCGTTCTTTTGTGACTGGGTGTCCAATTGTCTCCATACCATTTCTTGGAGATGTTAATTTCCTCTATTGATTCGCTTTTTCACCTTTGACAAAAACCAGTATGACACTTTAGTGTGGGTCTGCATCTTGGTTCTCTATTCTGTTCTATTAATTTATGTATCCAACCTTCTATCAGTAATATATAGTCTTCATTACTGTAGCTATACAGTAATCCTTAATGTTTAGTAGAGTGATTCTTCCACATTATTCCTCTTTACATAATATAGAATAGTTTTTCCTATTGTAGATACTTTGCCATTTCATATTAATGTTAAAAAAAACTCATGTATGTCTGAAAAACCTCAACTGGAGTTTTGATAGGAATTTTCTTAAACATATAGATCAATTTAATAACTATCATCTTTATTATACCATCTTTATATCAAGTCTTCCAATACATGATTACAGAATGTCTGTTTATTATTTATTTCTTCTTTGGTTGCTTTCATTACCATTTGATATTTTTCAGCATACAGGTCCTGTGCATGTTTTCTACAATTTATAATTGAATATTTAATTTTCTTCAAAACACTTATAAAGAATATTGTGTTTAAACTTTGGTTTCCTCTAAATTTTCTTTCTTTTGGTTTCTTTTCATTTTCATTGTTAAGTGTAGAAATGAAATTACTTGAGTGTTGATCTTAAATTCATTAAAATAACCTAGTTATATTAATACATGTTGCCCTCTTTACTGATTTTTGTAATTTCAGCTTTAATCCCCTTTTCTTGGTTAATCTAATAAAAGATTTGTCAATTTTCTTAATACATCAATGAATCAATTATTGAATTACTAGATAATTGTATTGTTTTTTATTTTATTTATCCATTCTAGTCTTTACTATTTCTGTGCTCTGATTTCTTTAAGTTCTTTAAGTTTACTCTTTCTTTTCTAGATTCTTAAGACAGACTATTAGGTTACTGACTACACATCTTTTTCTCTCTTTTTTTTTTTTTGCG
>PVJS01031287.1:0-23508 GCA_004027185.1 Glis glis | reverse complement strand
GAACCTAGGGGCATTCTACCTCTGAACTACACCCCCAGCCCTATTTTATTTTTTATTTTGAAATAGGGTCTCACTAAGTTGTGGAGGTCCTCTTTATAAATTGCTGAGTCTGTCCACGAACCTGCGATCCCCCTGTCTCAGCCTCGAAAGTACTAGGATTACAGGCGTGCGCCACCACACCCGGCTGCGAAGGCTTTCTTGTTAGGAAATGAATGCTTATCTCTTGCACTGGTGGGTGGGCAGTGGTTTGCCTGAATGACTAACACTGAAGAGGAATTGAGATGCTACCTTAAAAATATGAAAACTCAAACCAGGTCTTTAGTGAGCAAAATTTAGGAGTATTACATGTCTTTGGTTTGTTTTGATGGAATTCCAAGGTGATATCATCATCTGACTATTAAAAGTAATGAATTGCCTTGTTTTCTACCTAGAAGTGTAATGGTTCCAGATTTGCAAGTTAGAATGCATTTTGCAAGAGGACAACAAGACATGAACAATTGTTACGGTGATTTATTCTTCAGAAGGGTAGGGCAGGTTACCAGGTCACATCTCTATGAGACAGTTCAGGGAGCTTTTGTTTGGAAATGCATGTTTTTCTAAACCCTGATGACTAGAAAAATAGAATTATTAATCTACTTGGCCAAAACAAAGTACAGTCGTAACAAATATACAAAGTAGATATTTTGTAGATCATATTCCCTCATCATAATCCAATTAAGTTAGAAATCAACACCCAATATATGACCAAAAAATAACTACTTGGAAATTAAGAAACATTCTCCCAGATAAACATTTGATTGACGAGTGCATCAAAGATAAATGATAGGTGTTTTAGAAAGCAATAAAAATAACCCTGAACTTTATGTCCAAATCCTTTGGGCATAGCATATACTCAAAATTTTACTCAGAGAAAAATTTATAACAGTAAATATTTTTATTACACCTCTCCTCCTCAAAGAAAACCCCTTCCTCCCAGAAAAAACTCAAAAAACAAAAAAGCACATATACAAGAAGTAGGAAGAGGAACCAATGAAAGTTGGGATTAATGGAACAGAAAAAAAATATGGAAGGGCTAAATAAGTCAAAACACTAGAAAAAGATAGACTACCCAAGATTAGGAATGAAGATACAGACATAACCACCAACACAAGAGAGATGGGAAGAATTTTAAGAATTCTGTATGGAGACCAGGTGCAAATAAATTTGAAAATATGGAAAAGATGGATAATTTATAAGCAAACTATAAGTGACCAAAATTGACTCAAGTAGAAAATTGAAATGGATCAGTTACTATAGATGTTCCAGCTGGTGTCTCTTGTTGTTCTCAATAGACATTTGCTCTGGGTTTATTTTTAAGGAAGTATTATTATTGTTTAACAATCCATTAAAAAAAAAAGACAGGATGGTAGTTTTCCACCTTGTCTATCAGGTTGTACTATAGTCTCGTCTAATAGTGTGTTACAATGCCCGTGTTGTGAAGAGTGATTTAGCTGGAGCTGACATTTGAAAGATGTTTAGTATAGTCCTGCTTTCTTCTGGTTCTCTCCAAATGCAAGTGAACTTACCCCTCCCTTTAAAGAACAGCATGCAAAGCACTTGCTGATAGAAGAAACGTGTTCCTGCCATGGTGACAAAGGACTCCTAACTCACTCCAGTGTAGGAGGTAGGAGAAAGCTGCCTGGCTGACTGCTGTTGAGAGGGGTTGGAAGTGTGGGAAGTCTGACTACCCTTGGGTACAGTGGTTTTGCCATTTTTGTACAGTCTAAATCTATACTTATTTATTAGCTTATAACTTTAAAAATGATTGTGGAATAATCCCTTTTGGTAGAAAGTGAGCTAAAAAGTACAAGTTAATTGGAAAATTAAGAACCAAATTTCTGTTTCTCAAGGAAGATGACGATGAAAGTAATTCACAAATCTACTGAAGCAAGACAAATATGTACTTCAAAGGAATGCTAATTTTAAGAATACTTTGCCCAAAGACAGCGATTTAACATAGGTTGGCGGTAGGAGGTATCATGACATTCCATTCTGTGAAGCATGATTTTTCATTTAGATCAAGTGACTTTCCAAATCTATTTCATCCATTTTCAATGTTAAGTTTTCTTAAGCACACATGAAAATCAAAGTTGTGAATTCTATTGTAAATTTTATAGCAATAAAGCTGTTAAAAATAAAATTAATAGCTTTATATTTATTTTTAACAGTTTTATTGCTGTAAGATTTGCATTTGCATAACCAGAAATTTCTCCTCCTCTTCCTCCTCTTCTTTTTTTGTCCTGGGTATTGAAACGGGGGGCATTCTATCTCTGAGTTATACCTCCAGACCTTTTTTTTTGAAATGGGGGTCTTGCTAAGTTGCCACAGCTGGCCTTGAACCTGCAGTTGGGCAGCCATCATTCCTGTCCAGTTTTATTTATTTTTAATTTTTTGCAGTACTGGGGATTGAACCCAGGGGCATTCTACCTCTGAGCTACACCCCCAGCCCTATTTTTTTATTTTTTATTTTTGAAACAGGGTCTCACTAAGTTGCGGAGGGCCTCACTAAGTAGCTGAGGCTGGCCATGAACCTGCAATCCTCCTGTCTCAGCCTCCCAAGTACTGGGATTACAAGCGTGCGGCACCATGTCTGGCTTTTATTTTTTATTTTGAAACAGGGTCTCACTAAGTTGCTGAAGGCTTTGCTAAATTGCTGAGGCTGGCCTTGAATCTTCAATCGTCAATCCTCCTGTCTCAGCCTCCCAAGTACTGGGATGACGGGTGCACCACCGTGCCTGGCTTCCAGGTACCCTTGTCAGTGTGTACTGTGGTGTGTGCCTCGGGAGATGTGTGGGAACAATGTGGTCTCAAGACCACTCTTGAGAAGTGGTCTGCAGAGGATATGGGGGACTTCAGGTGACCAGCAGTAAAGGTGGGAAGGTAGGGGTTCTTTTCTGGCATAGCACATAGAATAGTCTCCCTCTTCCTTCACGCATCTGCATCTGCCATCGGGCAGTTCTCTGATCCTGTCCATACCCTTCCTCCAGCCCTGGCTTCTTTGCCTTTTATTTCTTTGATCCTTTGCAGATTATTTGTTAGTGCTATTTGGCTTCTGGTTTTAATGGGGACTTGGAGATTCACTCTTTCGTGGGAAGAGGAAAGAGATGCGGGGAAAAGGAGAAGGTGGGAAAAGAAGCGTATCAGCCACCTACATCAGAGAGAAATTTTAATCGAGAAAATTTAAGTTTGTAACAGACCTTTTAAAATAAAAGTTCCTGCTTTGTGAGGTGTGGAGGTGCTTCTCTATGAAACAGAACCCAAATGGCACATCTCCAGCTTTTTACAGCTTGTGCGATCAAGCCTGAGGTTCTGGTGATGACTTCTGGGTCATATTTGACTTTCCACGGGGTTTGAGGTCCCTTCTCTGCCTGCTATGCAGCATTCCTAATGCATCTGGCACAATTTCTATCATTTTTCGTATCAGTCTTATTTTGCATTGCACTTTACTGTTAGTTCTATACTCCGTGTGCTCAGTAAATGTTAAAAAAACGGGAATAAGATGGGCCTCCTTAGATGCAGCAGAAGAAATGCAAATGGAATTGTAGCTGTTTGGAAATGTGACCAAACCGTGGGTGGCAGAACACCGCGACCTTTGCCTGAGACCTTTTCCTGTGGGGAGAATTGCACTCGTTGCAGAAGCTGGTTTCCCAATTGTGGAGAGTGCCTTTGGACATGCTTTTTGAATTATGAATTGCTTGACATAAGTGCTGCCATTTTGAGGCAAATGTGTGTGAGTAAAAGTGAAACACCCAAAATGGACAGCCCAGGAGCCTCCCAGGTCTGGCTTGAGTGATAAGATATGTTTAATGCCCTCTCCCCCCGGCTGATGCAACCCTAGCACTAGATGTAACTGCGCATGCCCAGCCTCAGCTTAAGGAGCATATGCCTAAGATAAGACCCCCCTCAAATAGTATATAAGGCCCAAGAGAATTAGGCCCAGTGAGCCCCCAGCTCCAAGTCAAGTGAGTTACCAGACTCCCTGTCACGGTGCTCCACGACTGCTGGTGTGTTCCCACCAACGGCGACAACCCAAGAACCTGGAGAAGAAACTGTGTTCTGGTAAGCTCCCCCGCTGAATCTAGGCTGCGCAGAGTTAGGGCTCCCATACCCCATGTGAATTGTGAAAATAAAGTGGTATAAACTCCTACCAGGAGTCTGAACCTAAATTCCGCCAGTCTATAACTCTCTAACTCTCCCTAGTGGGTGGGGCTCACTCAGAACACCAATCCTTGCGTTCTTTCTTCTGAATGAACCATTTAAAAAAATTTTTTTGTTTTAATCACAGGATATAATTAAGATGTCAAGTCTCAGGTATGTGTTACCAACTTACATATGAAGGAACAACAGAGAAGTAATTTCAAGAGTAGATCTTGATGTTTCTTTTCTTTTTTTTTTTAGATAAATAGTGGAGTAGTGGAGCACTTTTTTTTTTGGCGGTACTGGGGATTGAATCAAGGGACATTCTACCTCCGAGCTACACCCCCAGCCCTATTTTTTGTTCTCTATTTTGAAACAGGGTCTCACTAAGTTGTGGAGGGCCTCACTAAGTAGCTGAGGCTGGCCGCAAACCTGCAATCCTCCTGTCTCAGCCTCCCAAGTACTGGGATTACAAGCGTGCGCCACCATGCCCAGCTGAGCACTTTCTTTTTTGAAAAAAATTTAACATATGTTAATTGTGTATATTCGTGGGGTTCAGTGTGATATATTCATACATGCATATATTGTGCAATGATGAAATCCACCCCACTCTCCCCACACCCTTCCCAATCTCTAGTAATCACTATTTTACTTTAAGGTAGACTTTTTTTTAGCTTTCACATATGAGAGAGAACACGCAGTCTCTCTGTGTCTGGCTACTTTCACTCAACACAATGCCCTCTGGTTCCATCATTTTGCTGCCAATGACAGTATTTCACTCTTCTTTATGGCTAAATAATACTCCATTGTGTTTATATTAATAAAAGAGAATTTTCCAAAGAAGAAATTCTACTTAAGTCTCTTCTTATGTGAGACTATAATGCTTTAACAGTAGGTGTCCATTACATATTATATGTTACCTAATACATGATATGATACTTATTTAAGTATCTTACACATACTTATATTGAATCTAGTAATTATCTTATTTTTTGGTCCCACGTGTAGGAAAACTTTAACATGCTTTGAGTTGATTTTGCTTTTGTGTGACTTGAGCTATGCTCTTGAGTTAATGTAATCGGGACTGCTCGCTGTTCATGTGGAGGTTTTGTATACCTCTTCTTTAGGAAGGTCTATAATTTAGTCTAGGAAATGATTACCATTGTGATGATCAACATGGTGATAATCTCTAATTGTGTCCTTATCCAGAAAGATAAAAATATACTTTTGTAGATCATAGTGTCATTTTTCTTTTCAGCCTGAGGTATCAAATATGTTTATTTTTCTACAGTAACAGGATCAATTTTCCCTCAGGCTTGTCTGAGGGCTCCTCTTTTACCTACCCTTTGAATACTGGGGCTTCTTTGGGTTTTCTTTTCTCTTTTCGTCTTCCCTTCTTAGATGCATATTATGAACTGAATTCCTATTGTGTGTGTGTCAGGCCAGGACCACAGTGTACAGCTGAACACACTGCGTACGGCACCATCCCAGGAGGTGACATTCTTTGCCCCACTTCCAAGACTTTTTTTTTTTTGCGGTACTGGGGATTGAACCTAGGGGCATTCTACCTCTGAGCTATACCTCCAGCCCTATTTTTTTTTTTTATTTTGAAATAGGGTCTCACTAAGTTGTAGAGGGCCTCACTAAGTAGCTGAGGCTGGCTGCGAACTTGCGATCCTCCTGTCTCAGCCTCCCAAGTACTGGGATTACAAATGTGTGGCACCATGCTGGGCTTTTATTTTTTATTTTGAAACAGGGCCTCACTAAGTAGCTGAGGCTGGCCACGAACCTGGATCCTCCGGTCTCAGCCTCCTAAGTACTGGGATTACAAGTGTGTGCCACCACACCCGGCTCACTTCCAAGACTTTTATCGTTCGAGTATTCCTGTCCCAGCAGGCATTGCGCTAACTACTTTACAAACCTCTAATTTACTCTCATTACAATTTATAACATGAATACCATCCTTCTTATTTTACAGAGGAAAAAACCCGAGTTTATGTTAAATAACTTGCTTAAGGTTACATAATGATGAGTGGGCAGTAGAGTTTGTCTAGGCGCAAAGTCTCTGCTTCCCTCTGCAGTAGGCTACATTTTGTGGGTGACCTTACCTCTTGGTAATTCATCCATTGCCACCACCTAAATGATGGCCATTCCCAAAGGGCTGTCCTTCCAGATCTCTCTCTTCTGTCCCCTACTAGATAGTTCTTCCAGTATGCCCAGAAGCTCCTGAGATTCTGCAGGATTGGAGTCACCTACTCAGAGAAACCTTCTTTGTTTCTTCTCATGAATGCATTCTTTTAATTAAATGATTCTCCTCTGGGCTCCCACGATGCATCAAGCTTCAACAATTCCCTCATGCTGTATCCTGATCACCGATGGCTTGTCTGGCTTCTCTCTTGGACTGAGAGGTCTTTGAGGACGGGGACCATGTTGAACTTGCCTTTATCTGCCCAGCACGAAGCAGCTTGTCTGAGAGGAGACCACAAGCATGCTGGAGAGAGAGAATATTCATTCACGTTGTGCACTCCTCAGGCAGATCTGAAAGCTATTTATACTGTACAGTAGCATTCGGCATGTGTGTAGGGTCTTCCTAAATTCGGATTGCAATTTTTGTAAATTTGCATGGTTGAAAATAATCTGTGGCGATGTTACCCAATTATACAAAATATTTGTGATGACAGCCTGTGCGATTATTGTCTAACCCGTGTATTCGTTGATGTTGGCAGTAGCACCTTACCTTATTCTGCTGATAAGAGATGATAACTTAATTGCATGGTAATTTAAAAAGTGGACTCTGTGTTGAACTTTGGTTTAAGGCTCAGAAGATGTGCAGCCAACTAATGAGTAAACTAACCGCTGAGGAGGTGCCTTGTTTATCTTTCCTGTTTCCTGTCTATCAACAATGGTTACTATAGCAAGAAAATTCCTTGAGGTAGATTAGCTCAGAACCTAAGCCACTGCTAAATCTGAAGCTAGACATCCCTCAGGGAGGTTTTCATGAATATGCACCTTTCTTGTGTAATACAGATTTAGTTCCTGTTCCAGCTCTGGTCTGGTTTGGGCCAATTACTTAAATCTCCCCACATCAGTTTCCTTGTCTTTAAAATAGGGTCTTTGCCGGGCGTGGTGGCATACGCGTCTGTAATCCCAGTACTTGGGAGGCTGAGACCGGAGGATCACAGGTTCGAAGCCAGCCTCAACAACTTAGTGAGGCCCTGTTTCAAAATAAAATAATAAAATAGGAATAGGGTTGGGGGTAGAATGCCCCTGGGTTCCATCCCCAGTACCCCCCCAAAATAAATAAAAATAAAAATAAAATAGGGTATTTGGATTAAACTAGCTAGAAGGATTTGGCAAGCTCAAATATCCTTTGAGCGTATTACTTTGGGTCCCTACTGTGCATTCTCTCACTGTCTTATCTCCCCAGTCCTCCTCCTCTTCCTCCCGCACTGGTGGGCTGGTCCTCCTGCCTGTCCTACCATCACACACGTAGATACGACGTGTCCTTTAGTGCTTGGCTTTGACTTAGGAGTTTGCTTGGACATGAATGGGTGGCTTGTGTCCTTGGGAATAGTGTCTGCTCTTGCTACCTTACCGTACACAGAGGACTTGCAAGTCCTTTCCTTTTAGGAAGAACTTTCCTGACAATGGTTGCAAAAGTAAAGTGAGGTCACCCACTGAGCCCAAAAGGTTCCTGTGTCAAGAGGAGGGACCTTTGAAATGGCACCGTGCAACAGACCTGGCCCTCGATCTTCACCTGTGCAGGTGTGGAGAGTCAGTAGGACTGCCATCCATAACAAACAACACACAAATTAAGTGGCCAGAGTTCGGGGCGGGGGCGGGGGCATGTCACTTGACCCACTGCTTCTGAACTATCTTGTTACCTCTGCTTTAACTGAGGGCACGACTAAGTCACCACGTGATTCTGGAATATCTGTTGGCAAAGCACTTGAAGTGAAATCATTGTAAATGGTTCTCTATTTTATGAGGCAAAGGGAGACTGCTCCTGTCTCAATTTGCGTACATTTTAATTTTTCCAGTAAGCGTCAAAGGACAAATCCGGGGCAAGTTATTTTTTTTTGTGGGGGGCGTGCATGGGGAGCGTTTCTGTGCAAACAGTTTCCCGGTGAGGTGGGAAGGCAGGTCTGAACTGCTGGAAGAAAGATTCACGGGCTGCAAAGGAGAGAGAGGCAGGGTGGCTAGGGAGGTTCGGTGCCGAGAAAGCAGCAGCTTAGCTGAGGCAGGTCTGAGCCGGATGAAGGGCACGGGGCTGCAATCCGCACACCGGGCTCCGGGTTCCTGCAGCCCTCCCGGGAGCACTCGCGGAGGTCCTGCCCAGCGCAGCGGCTGCAGGAGGCCGGGGCTGCCCACGCGCCGGCGGCCGGGTTCGGACAGGGTTAAGGCCATCACCTGCCGTTGGAGTGCGACCCAGATGGGAAGTAGGAAGTGCGGCGCCTGAGCTTCCTGTATAAATAAACGCGGCTCCCAGCGCCGCTGCAGCCGCCGGCGGCGGGGCTGGCCCCACGCTCGCTCTGCACGGCTCCGACTCGCAGCTGCCCGTCAAGGCCGGGGGGCGGGCCCGGGCTCCTCCTCCGCCCCGCTGATAGGTCCGAGCGCGCCAGTCCTCCTGCAATTCTGCAAAGTGGAGAGCTGTCAGCCGCAGAGCGCGGAGCCCAGGCAGAGAATGAGAGAGCGCCTCCGCCCCGGCGTGCAGGCAGCCCGGGCTGGCGGTGCGCGCAGGACCCGCTAGCCGCCGGAGGAGCCCGGGGCCGAGGGACGCGGCGCGCCGGCCAGGTGGGTCCAGGGAGCTGGTCAGCAGCTGCGGGCGGTGCAAGCCGGGGATGGTGTCAGTCCAAGAGACAGAAAAGGACGGGAGGACGCGAAACTGGCCGTGACACCATGAATCTCGGCTTTATTTTCTACTGCCAGTGCTTAAACCGTACAGAATTGCATGTATGCCGAATGCCTTAAACACCTGTTAACTTAAAAAAATAATAGATGATCTGTGTAAAGGTAAAGAGAAATTAGTTTCGTTTCTAATAAAAGGTCTCTCTAGAATGCATCATAAAAATTGAAGATTAGACCAGACCTCCCTGGATCTTTAGGGGAGACCAAAAGTTGGCATGATCTTGGATGTCTACCTTGTGTTCTTTGGAAATGCACAGCGAGATGTGGACGCACGTAGTTCTGAAGATGTTGTTGTTCACCAGGGAATCTCGACCATGCATTTTGATGGTTATTTTATCACATGATGACTGATAAAATAGCATTCAACTCTGATCCTGTTCTCAAGTGTAAGTTAAAATGAAACTGATTTTGGTTTCAACAGGGAAAAGGTATCTTTTGCTTAGCCCTTACAGGACCTCTTTTGCTTTTCTTCTTAGTTTCAGGGATTCTGCTGTCAATCTACTCCTGACGCATCTACTTCTTACGTTCAGATTTCTCAGGATGAATTGCTCTCTCTGAGTAAATGTTCTCTTTCTTCACGTTTGTTTCCACCGGAGCAGGGCAGTTTCTTGTTGCTTTCTGCCCCACGTATCTTATCAAAACACAGGCTGGGGATCTTGGTAAGGACGATCGGTGTTTCTTTTGGTTTGGCATTTCTGGGTGTTTATTTGAACGTTGAGAGGTATGAATTAAAGGAAAATGTATGTACCATTTCTGAAGCAGTAGATTAGGGGTGTCCATGCCCCGAAGCAAAATATAAATGAACTTTGGGATGACTCAGTTTTTAGGGTGTGGAGAAGAGGTAGAGGAACCTGGCCAGTCTTAACTGAGTTGCTGGCTAATTAAAGTATCTGCTAGAGCTTTCACTGAGCCTAGCTGCTTCGTCCCTGGTCCCTTCCACATCTTGTCTTGCTTCTCTCTGGCTCCTGCCTCCTCCTTACTCTGTCTGTTCGTGGGTAGCAGCCCTTTAAGTATTTCTAAAACTCTCTTGAGGAGGAGAAGAGGATGAGCAGAAGAAATAAAACTATATAGCAGAGGCACACAGGTACTTAGAAGTAATTGTATTATGAAATCCCGAGCTATGATTCCCCCCCTCCTGCTCTGCCCTTGCTCCTGTTTGGCTTGTATTCCTTGCAGTGGGCATCCATTTAGAAAAATGGGGAACCCCACCCCGTGTTTCACAAGTCACCTCTAACTAATTGGCTGTCTTGATGGGTAAAAACATACAAGGTGAACATGTATAGGGAATGTGAAAAATGTAGCAGAATTGGGTTGCTTGGTTTTTTATTTAAAACAAACAGAAAAAAACCCCAACCCCAACCCCCCCCCCCATACCAATCACCCTAGATAACTTGCTTCTGCACTACTGCTCTAGAAAGAAGGGTTGAATGTGGTCAAGCACCGTCCATTTACCCAGGGTTTTACAAATATTTACAGTCACGATGCCAAATATCTTTGTGCTGAGCCCTGAAGAACATTTCCAGCATTCAAAAACCCTGTTCTCATGAATGGCTTCAGTTCTTTGGCAGTTTAAAGGCATCCAGGTTTCCAAACTAGGTCCGTTTAAGATGTGTCTTTTTAAAATAATCAGTTTCAGGGTCTCAGATCATGCACCAAGTTTTTGCAGCCAAATTCGACAGGAAAGAGAAAGTATGCTCTCTCTAGAAACAGAGTTTATTTTATCTATCTAGTGAGATCATTTTGCTTCCTGGAAAACATCTTTCTCTTCATCAGTATGAATATTTTTAACCTGAAAAAGTGTATTTAAAATTCCCTTCTTGAAAAGTCGCTTCAATATTTCAGGACATTTATGTGTATTGTCAGAACCATTTCCCTGAAGTGTTTCAGCTGATCCTGGCTTCTGTGTTTCCCCTGGCCTTGCCATGACATTACTTCCCTGTTGAGTGAGATTCTTAGTATTTGCTATCTCCAGCTTCAGGAATCATGCTGGACCCAGATGTTGGTAGAAGAACAAAGTCCGAACAGTTTTGGAACTAAACCTACTTTGTGCAACTGATTATTTTGGATGTGGGACAAGGACCAAGCTGCCATTCAAGTCCTGCTTCCCACTCTGGGTAGTGGGTATCTGCAGCTACTGCTCCTAAGTACTGAGACATCGCTTCCAGCCTTAGTTTGTATGGTTTCTTTCCTTCTTAACTTTCTTTCTCTCTCCCTCCCTCCCTTTCCCTCCCTCCTCCCTCCCTCTGTCTCTGTACTGAGGATTGAACCCAGCCAGGGTCCTTCTACCTCTGAGCTGCACCCCCAGCCTTTTCTTAGGGTCTCACTAAGTTACTGAGGGCCTCACTAAGTTGCTGAGGCTGGCCTTGAACCTACAATCCTCCTGTCTCAGCCTTTCAAGTGCTGGGGTTACAGGCATGTGCCACCATGCCCAGCTCTGCCTTAACTTGTAGAAGCTCCTTTGCTACACCAAATTATCAGTATTTTAGCTTTGGAATTATTGGAAGTGAGTGCAGATGAAAACTAAGCCTTTAACATTTTCTCTACTCTATGTACTATCAGAAAAGTTGTCCACTATACTATTGAGTGACTACTGTTTGCCAGGTACTCTGCTAGATGTTGGAGATAATAAAGATATATAAAATGTGACCTCTGTCCTGAAGGGATTCTTATAATCTTGGCAAAGACTTTGGACTAGAGTGGAAAATCTTAATTCATGTTGTTTTACCAGAGTGGGAAAACTACTTTGATGTTTTTATCTTGATCGTGTGTGTGTGTTTGTGTGTGTGTGTGTTGTTGTTGTTGCTTTTAGTTTGTTTTAGTAATGTTTCTCTGATGTTACTTAAGTAACTAAAAGAGGTATAATAGCACCTACGGTAATTTAGTTAATATTTTAATTTAAATTTATTTTTTTTACCTTTAGGCATATGTGGGAGGCTTTGGATGAACATTTTATTTATGTTAACGTGGCATTTGTCATTTTCTTGGTTGTTGAGTACTTCTAAACCTAACCCATCATACTGTAGTAGTTATTAAAAAATGGAAAACTATGTATTGCAAAGAGTGAAAGGGACCAGTGCTTTTGCAACATGGATTAAGAAACTTCTCACCAGTGATAGATCGTCTAGATCTGGAATTGAAAACCTGAGTGAAATACACTTCTCCTATTCCTGGCTGGAGATACCTCTGATGACATGGTTTGCATATCCATTAAGAACACATTTTGAAAGTAGAACCTCACTGGTTTCTCATTCCTCTGGAGTCATGAGTTTGAGTCCTATCTCTTAGTCACTAACTCATTCTTTGTTTTTCTTGGGAAGAATAAGATAACTTATTTCTCTCCTTGATGGACTTGCGGCTGAAACCATAAACCCACCGGTTCTCCTGTATGATTATATGAAGTCATCTGTTGAAACCTCCTCAACTAGTTCCCCCTTTGTAAGTAGGGACTGGGTTTAATTGCCTTTACATTCCTACCACCTAAGATGTGTGGAATTTGGTTCTTTGTGGGTTGACTTTGCTTCCTGCATTCTGGGTTCCTGTTATAAGGAATGTATTTGGCAAAGATGTACAAAAATATACACCCGGATCCTTGCTCAGCAGGAGAGGGAAGAGAACCTGCTTCCAAACAGGTTTTAAACTTGTTTCTCATTAAAATTTCTATATGAAGCTTTTAACCTTTGCAGGAGGGGTTGAGATTTACATTTGCTTTTATTCATTGGGAGAAAAAATTTCGATTTAGATATTCATGCTTTATTGACTAGGGTTTCCTGGTAATGTCCTGACCAGAGGAATCAGTCTGAGTCCTGCTCTTGGGGCTTTCTGAAACACCCCTTCTCCTTGATCTGTTAATTACATCATTGTCTGACCTGCCTGTGAGTGGCATTTCTTCCTGCTTCTGGCTTTGTTGTTATGCCAGGCAGGGGGAAGAAAATTATTCAGTAGGGCTGTATAAATAATTGTGGGAGGCAGGGGAACCACTGATTAAAAAAGAGTGGGCAGGGCACCATGGTGTTGAGGAGGGAGCTACTGTGATGAATGTGAAATTATAATGCCAAAAATATTAGTCTCACATTCATTCCTACCTTCTTTGATAAGTTTATATTGTTAGGAAGGCTGGAAATGGATTTCTACCTCTTGGGCCTTGCCCTGAAATATAATTAGAACATGGAAAGAAGGCAACAAAAAAGAATTGTGCTTTTTAGAAAAAGGAAGAACATTTTACAAATGTTCAAACTTGATGTCTCAGATGTCCTGTACTCTGTTGGGTTTAGAGTTAACTTCTCACAATGTCATGTATTTTGTTGGCCATGTTCTCATATCCTCCAAAATACATTTTTGGAAAAAAATTAGATCTCATTAAAATAATTGTCATGGACTCTCTTCACATCCTAATTTTAAACAGCAAAGAGATTTCTTTAGAAGAGATTCTCGTTAATATTTAAGATGCTCCTCCTTCCTAATGGGGTGTCTGTTCTTTCTGCGCACAAAAATGGTTAATAGGGATACCCAGTCGTGTGGTGTACGATGACGTTTCAACCGATGGTGGGCTGTATGATGGTGGTCCCATAGACGACAATGGTGCTAAAGAATTTGTATCACCTAGTCATGTTACAGCTGGTAGTGCGATGCATTCCTCATGTGGTGGTGCTGCTGCTGGTATAAACACACCTACCGCACTGCCAGTCCTATAAAAAGCACAGAACATACAATTATGTACAGTGTGCAAAACTTGGTAATGATAAGACATGACTATGTTACTGGTTTATGCATTTACTATGTTAGGCTTTTTTTTTGTTATTTGAGAGTATGCTCCTTCTACTTATTAAAGAACAGACATCTACAATAAAACAGGATGCCATTTTACATGGGCAGCAGCTCCACGCATCACATGCTTACCACGTCTCATCATCACATCAAGAGGCCACGGGATGACCGGGACCATCTAGGTTTGTGTAGCACACTCTGCTATGTTCACACAATGGCGAACGTGCCGAATGAGGCAGTTCTCAGGCCCTGTCCCTGTTGTTAAGCGGCGCAAGACCCACGTTTGCGTGTCAGTTTCGTTTTAAGAAGATAGTGGCCTGCAAGTTCTGAAATTATGATCTTTTTGTCCTCCCCGAAACTGCTGAGAAGATGTTAAAACTGAGGAATTGTGGACTTAAATGCTTTTGCATCTCTTGATTTCCTCTGAATACAGCCATGGAACTGGAGAGAACAGAATTTCCCTATCCTACCACACACCACACGGTGACAAGCAGTGTTTTATGACGTTGCTGTGTCACAGAGCCTGGGGAGGGAGTGTTGACTTCCATTACATCTAAGAACCAAATATTTCTTGGGTTTGCTTATGCCAGAGGACATTTTCTAATCTGTTTTATTATTGAAATAATGACAAAGCATGCTGTGTGTGATACCATGTATGTACTTGCTGGCCTTGAGCATTTTTCTTTTAAAAAGTAATTAAATAGATATAAAATATACTTGAGCCGGGTGTGGTGGCGCACTCCCGTAATCCAGTAGTTGGGAGGCTGAGACAGGAAGATCGCAGGTTCCAGGCCAGCCTCAGCAACTTAGTGAGACCCTGTTTCAAAAAAAAAAAAAAAAATAAGAGTAGGGCTGGGGTGTAGCTCAGATGTAGAATGTTCCTGGGTTCAATCCCCAGTACCAATATCTATTGCCCTTCTCTGACTACTAGTGAGGCTGCCTATGTTCTATTTGTTCTTGTGCTCCGAGGGTGCCTGTTAGAGCTCATTTTCTGATTTTACTGATCTGTACTGGTTCATCTTGTCCCTGGATGACTGGAGCACCAGTCAGAGATACAAACAGTAAGTAGAGCCAGGGCCCTGGCTGGCACGGAGGCTGCTGTGAGCCCTTGCCTCACAGGGCATGGCTTTCACTGCCGTGGCTCTTGTCTCGCTCCCAGCCAGCAGGTCGGTCTTCCACTCCATGCTCTCTAAGGAGTGGGACTTCAGCACATGGCCAATTGCAGACGATGTCCAGCACTTTACTAGCCGCGGCCAGTACCGTTCCAGTTGCCAGTAGCTTCTGTTAACAACACGAATGAGTAGCTACATGAACCACACTGTTGGGCAGAAGCACAAAGGTCCGCACAATACAGCCGGCCCTCCGTCTCCTCAGGTTCTACCTCTGTGGATTCAACCAACTGTGGATCGAAGATCTTCAGAGAAAAAACCTTGAGTCTGTATTGAGCATGTGCAGACTTTTTTCTTGTCACTATTTCCTAATGCAGTATAATAGCTATGTATAGAGCATTTACGTTGTATTAGATATTATAAGTAATCTGAGGATGATTTAAGCCACATGGGAGGGTGTGTGTGGGTTCTGTGCAAATGCTGTGCTATTTTATATAGTGAACTTGAGCAGCTGCAGATTGTAGCATCTAAAGGGGGTCCTGGAACCAAGGCCCCGTAGATACCCAGCGACAACCGTATTGATTTTTAAACCATTGAGTGGGAATTGGTGGCCCG
Organism: Glis glis; assembly: GCA_004027185.1. NCBI lineage: Eukaryota > Metazoa > Chordata > Mammalia > Rodentia > Gliridae > Glis > Glis glis. The sequence goes on along the minus strand of PVJS01031287.1, from coordinate 7,936 downwards.
GCGTGCCATTCTTACCTGGAATTGGAAGAGCTGTCCTAACAAGGCAGAGCCAGGTCTTTTAGACTGCTGCCTCTTTCTTTTCCACGAGAGCAGGACTTCTCGCCCTGACACAAGGCAACCCTTCAGCCTTACCGCCCCGCTGCCTGCCCTTCCTGAAAACCTCCCTCTGCCAGCTCCCTCCCTAGTTGTGCATTCGCATCTGTTCTTCCAGCTACTTCGGAGCACGGCTCAGTGTCTTTCAAGGGCATATAAACATTTTAATAGAACTCTTCTGTCTTCTTTTCTGTCTCACCCCTTGTTCTTGAGTAATGTAGACTTTCATAGGATAACCTGGAATTAGGGCCTCTGCCCGGATCAACTGGAGTTTTACTTCCATTCAGTAATATCCAGTTGATTCGTTTTGGTAGCTTTCTGCTTCTCTTAGTCTCTTTTTAATTGTGCTTTATCAATTTATCTAAAATTTTCAGGTTTTTGCAGAATGGTATAAGCATTCGCAAATAACCTGATCAGCACCCCAAGAAAACACTGTCCTTTCCAATTATATTATCTTCTTCTGTGCAAGGGGAGATGTTTTGATTTGGGGTAGTCGAACAGACGTAAACTACATTAGTTAAAAATACTCTGAATGTTGGCTCTCTCGCCCTCTGCGTTTTTGGAGCAGATTGCTTTTTCAGGCCGCCAGCAGAATATGAAAATTCCCCTTACATCCTGTGCTCCCAGCACAGCTTCTCAAGTATTCCTTTCTTTGGCAATTCTAATGAAAACACAGGCGGGAAAAAGTGACTTTCCTGTTCTCTTCCTATCAGATAGTACTTGGTTCTCATATAATGAACACTTTATAGCACAGGAGACACTCTTGGAGCAGATAGAGCAGCTGGGTCTCTTTCCCTGGTAGTTGATTGCAAAATGAGGTGGTTTAGAGTGACTTTTCTTCCTTGGGCAGCCTGGGCAGTCTGTCCTGCAATATGGCTAAGTATATGTAAGCGGGAGAAACCTGCTACCAGTCTTAGAAAGTTTAAACCTAAAGGCAGCTGCCAGGTTAATTTCCAACATACCGCTCTATTCTCTGCCCAGACTCTTTTCCCAGGGGCACAGTGACATCTCTTAATAACTGTACAAATAATTATAAGTGTTGCCTTTTAAAACGGAGTGGTTGGGTGGATAATTCAAGTACTTTCTTATCTTAAATCAAAATGTGAGGTATGAGGCAGAACAGGTTGAGCAAGTTGGCAAGCCAGTAAGAGTGAGTTCGCATCTCTCTGGAAGACTTCTCTTGCAACCTGGGAAGGCATGGGGGCCATTGCCTGTGTACCTGTGGAGGTGTGGCTGGTGGGAGGGATAGGAGGAGCTGGGAGGGTGTCCCCAGTCCTCCTAGATTCATGTCTTACTAACCTGTTTTTGGGGGAAGGGAGGTTCTGTGGTTGGTGGTTTCATGGAATAGAGTCTGATGAATTATTTGGGAGGGGGGTTCTGGGAATTGAACCCAGGGGTGCTGTACCACTGAGCTATCTCCCCAGCCCTTCTTATTTTATTTTTATTTTAAGGCAGAGTTTCACTAAATTGCCCAGGCTGGAATTGAATTTGTGATCCTCCTGCCTCAGCCTCCCAAGTAGCTAGGACTACAGAAAATTGGTGGATCTTAAGACATAAATGAATAGTCAGGCATGATGGTGCACGCCTGTAATCTCAGTGCTTGGGAGGCTGAGGCAGGAGGATCGCAGGTTTGAGGTCAGCCTCAGCAACTTAGCGAGGCCCTTAGCAACTTAGTGAGACCCTGTTTCCAAATAAAAAATAAAATTGGGCTGGGGATGTAGCTCAGAGGTAGAATGCCCCTGGGTTCCATCCCCAGTGCCCTCCCCGCCCCCCGTAAATGAGAAACCTAGGAAACTCTGCAACCCTTCACAAGCATCTCACGCGTGGGGAAATGCAGGATTCTCCTGTTGGCTGCCTGAAGAACTCAATTTCTAATGAATCAATGGTGAAAGGATTTTTTGTTTGATTTTTTTTTTATGAAGTGCCTGCTATGTGTCATTCATTTTTTTAAACATTCATTGTTGATTTTGCCCAAAGTGAAAACCCCAAAGTGCTAGTTTTCCATCTGTGCCTGGTGTGGACTTAGGTTCCTATGATAGCTCCAGGATGGCAGTGAGGGGTGGGGATGGGGGGGAAGGGGGACGGGCTCTGGGTTTCCCACTAGGGACTAGTACTAGTCTACCATAATTTATTTAATACAGTGGTAGTTGGGTAAAGATTTTGTTTTTATAAAATTCCATTGCTTGAAAAATGTTTGAACACCATCACTTCAGGGAATTGGCATTACCATAGCAGGAAAAGAAATCACTTCTTTTTGAACAATCATTTGGGATTATTCATATCTCAGAGAGATGACATATGTGACTTCTTTCCTGTATCTCTCTGAGTCACAAGTACCCTGTTGGAATGCTTAGAATTCTTTTTTTTTTAAACAAAAACAAAATGGGTCTCTTTTGCATAAAAGGTTTTTATGTCATAAAAATATTTTTAGAGGTTGAGGGTGTAGCTCAGTGGTACGGTGTGTGCCTAACATGCTTGAAGCCCTGAGTTCCATCCCCAACACCAAAAAAAAAAAGAAAAAAAAGCCAATGAAAAATATATATTTTTACAACTTTGATTTCATAGCCTATAGGCATGTAACTCACAAACTAAGGAGTAGAAACTTATGTATATGCCAAGAGACACAATTACATTTCAGATGGCCTCGATGAACACAGTTGCTAGTTCTACCTTCTAAAGAAGATCACTTCTAAGAGGTATCCAGTTATGTCTTTGTTATTTCCAGTCTACGTTAAAAAATTGGCCTGTTTCCTGTCTCCTTCTAACAAATAATCTTGGGTGAGACCCCGCGAAGCAGTTGACTGTCTTACAGGACACCAGAGTGGCCGCACGGGATTGGCTGTTCAGGACACCTTCCTCCAGTTGGCTCTTCTGTGTCATTTCCCATTTTCCCTACTCAGGAAGCAACTAGTTTTTTTTCTTGTTGTTTCCCTTGGGATTTCTCTTTTTGATGGAAAGATAATTCAGAATGTATTGTATAAGAGTGTTGAGAAAACAGAAGACCGCAGTTGGTAGAAGTCCAGACCCTGGGTGTGTGAGCTGCGAATCTAGGAGTCTTGGAGGGACAGTCCAGTGATTGTCTACGCATAGACTGGGAAGAAGGAAGAGGTAGCATCATGCATGTTTACCCTGACACTGACCCTCAACAGAGGTTTTTTTTTTAAATCTCAAAATCCTATAGTTGATGTGCAAGTTTTGACCTTAATTTGCTCTTGGGTGATAGCTCCTCAATTGTTAATGGAATAAGAACGCTGTGTCTTGCACCTTATTGGGCCTTCGCCAAAGAAATATGTCTTTCATATTGGAAGCGAATCATCAGTTAGCTTCTTATTCATTTTGTTTTGAGTCAAATCTTCTCTTATTCCTCAGAGAGTAGGCAAAAAAAAAAAAAAACCCTACTAGTAACACTTTATGGTACTAGAGTTAGTAACTGTTGACTCTAGCAAACTGACAAGCAAACATCTCATTTTTTTCTTTCCATCCAATCCAGTGTATTTTTCCCCTTTGTTTTAGCACCTTTGTACCGATAAGTCATGCTTCTCATCATGATTTTTGATCAATGAGGAACCACATATATGAAGGTGGTCCCATAAGATTATAATGGAGCTGAAAGCCGGGCGGGGTGGCGCACCCTTGTAATTCCAGTACTTGGGAGGCTGAGACTGGAGGATCCGGGTTCGCGGCCAGCCTCAGCTACTTAGTGAGACCCTCTGCAACTTAGTGAGACCCTGTTTCAAAATAAAGAATAAAAAATAGGGCTGGGGGTATAGTCTGGAGGTAGAATGCCCCTGGGTCCAATCCCCAGTACAGCAAAAAAAAAAAAAAATGGAGCTGAAAAATTCTATTGCCTAGAGATGTCACAGCTGTCATAATGTTGTAGCTCAAAACATTAATCACATGTTTGTGTGGTGCTGTTGTAAACAAATCAACAGCAATGCCAGTCATATAAAAGTATAGGACATATAATTATTTACAGTACATGATAATCATGATAAGTGACTATGTTTTATGTTTATGTTTTTACTTTTTATTGCTATTTTGGAGTGTGCTGTTTCTAATGATAAAAAATTTACTGTGACACAGCCTGCAATGTAAGCAGCAGCCTCATACGTCTCATGTTTACTGTGTCTCTTGGTTGCATTATTTTTTTTTTGTGCTTGATCTAATCTCACGTTGTTTCATTTATCATAGTCCTAGGAGCAATAAATTGGGTATGTAGTAGACTATACATCTAGGTTTGTGGAAGTACTGTCTATGATGTTCATACAGTGAAATTACCTACCGACACATTCCTCAGAACATATACCTGTTATTAAGCAACACACGAACTGTATTGTGATTTAAACCATCGTGGGGCTAGATAGCAACTGCCACACTTCAGTAATTTCTTATGCCAGAAATTGATAGAGAAAGAGATTGATTCTTGTAGAGGGAGAGGTATTTGCAATTGTTTCTGTGGCAGAATCTATTACAAGTGGCCACACTCTTTTAAAATAGCAAGGACTTTGGGATTTTATTTTTATTTAATCAGAACATGAAATTTCCTGATATGATATACAATAGGCATAGGCAGGAAGATTACTTTCATAATGACTGCATCTCTTTTAATGATAAAGATTCTGAATTAAAGCAATCAAGTGGGAGAATATTGTTTGTAAGTTTTCAGTACGAAGGTCTCTTTTCCTGTGGTCACACCGTGTGTAGCGACAAATATTTCTGTACAGCTTCAGGGGCTCTTAGGATAGCTGTAGTCTCTCCTCCCCCACTTCACCCCTCCTTCTAATATCCACTTAAGAAACAGCTCTGATGTAAGGGATCAGGCACGAGGAGCAGCCAAAAGATGGAGATTCGTGTTATGTGCTGCCGTGTACAAGCTCTGGATGACTTATCTTCTCTATGCCTCAATTAATCTGTAAAATGAAGAAAACAATCATCATGGTTGCAGAAGGTTTAATGAAAGAATACATGTAGAGACAAAAAGGAAACACTGACACTATTTCAATTTTTAAATTCTTTTTTTTTACAGAAAAATTGCCATTTCACATTTTAGATGTACAGTTCAGTGGTGTTAAATACAGCCATCACTACCGTTCATGTCCAAAATTTTTTCACCATCCCAAGCAGAATCTCTGTACCTACTAAACAACGATTCTTCATTTCCCCCTTCCACCAGCCCCTGGTCACCTCCTGTTTACTTTCTATCTCTATGGTTTTGACAACTCTCGGTACTTCATACAAGTAGAATGATAGTATTTCACATTTTATGTCTGGTTTATTTCACTTAGCGTAATATGGTTAAGGTTCATCCATGCTACAGTATGTCAGAGTTTTGTCTCTTTATAAGGCAGAGTAATATTTTTTTGTATGTAAATACTATAGTTTGTTCATTTATTTGTTGATGGACATTGGAGCTGGTTTCAGCTTTTGGCTGTTGTGAATAATGGTGCTGAGAACATAGATGTACAACTATCTCTTCAAGACCCTGGTTTTAGTTCTTTTGGGCATATACCCAGAAGTGGAATTGCTAGATCCTTAGGGAATTCTTTAACTTTTTTGAGTGACACCCTATTTTTACATGTTTTTTTGAACCTGTTCAATTGGTCTTAGCAATGCAACTCTTAAGTGATGTGTTTGTTAATAGTCGTAATTTCTTTCCCTCCCTGTCAGCTTTATTAGGGTAAAATTGACAAATAAAAATTGTATATATTTGCAGTGTATAATGTGATGTTTTAATACTATGTATACATGTGAAATGAATAAACCAAGCAAATTAACATATCATCACTTCATATATTTATTTTCTTGTAGATATTGGGGATTGAACTCAGGGGCATTCTACCTCTGCGCTACACCCCCAGCCCTATTTTATTTTTCTTATTTTGAAACAGGGTCTCACTAAGTTGCTGAGGGCCTTACTAAGTTGCTGAGCCTGGCCTTAAACCTGCCATCCTTCTGTCTCAGCCTCCCATGTATTGGGATTACAGGTGTGTGTCACCATGCCCGGCTGTTCTCAGCAATTTTTAAGTACATGGTATATTATTGTTAACTATAGTCACCATGTTGTATGGTAGACCTCTAAACCTTATGCATCCTGTCCAGCTGACTTTGTACCCTAGACTAATGTCTTCCCACCCCCCTGCCATAGTGGGCTTTCAATTCCCACATGATGTGCATCAGGACAGTGAGGTGAAGTCAGCTTAAATTTCAGAGCCCCAGGAACACCTTGCCAAGACCGCAAGCTGTCCAAGCCTGTGGTCCTCAGAAATGCATTAGCTGCCCTCTTAGCGATCACCAAGGACCAGCATTCGCTCAGCTGGTCCCCAAATGTGTTGGTTCAACAATGACTGTGTCAGTGGATGTAATATTTTCTGCTTTGGATCTTTCTGTAGGGATTGAAGAGACTGAAGAAAGCTGAAGATAAGCTGATGGGTTCAGTTGGTGAGCTGCACTACCTCACCATGACTGCCGAAAACCCCACGCCCGGAGACCTTGCCCCGGCCCCCCTCATCACTTGCAAACTCTGCTTGTGTGAACAGTCTCTGGACAAGATGACCACACTCCAGGAATGCCGGTGCATCTTTTGCACAGCTGTAAGCTTTCCTTGATGCTTTCATTATGGGAAGGTACAAAGGGGAACATTATGAGAGTGCAGGATGCACGTCTGTAGCTTATTGAGAAGCCAATGTTTGCAGCAAAATGCTTCTTCTTTGGAAAGCAATCCCACATATGGGTCGCTTTCTAAATAGCATCTTGAATGGTAAATCCAATGTTTACTGGTTTTTTAGTAAGTATAATATAGATGTGAAATTTAATTATTGATTGAATAAGTAGAGTCTGTTCTTAAGGTTCCAGCTAAGGAGCAAAATATAGACCATTTAATATGTTTTAGTTAACTACCGTCTTTAAGAAGCTCACCAGGTATTTTTGAATGTTGGAGAAATCAGGTAGCAATTTACTTTCCTGAATTCTCTTTCATATTTTTGCGTATTTCCTACGAAGCACATGAGACACAATTGCTTTACTTTGTCTCTTCTTCTTTTCTTTTATTTCCATAATATGCTGAATTCTTCTTGTTCCACCTGACAAAGAGAAACCTGTAGACCTCCAGGGGTAAGCTTGTCTCTTTTAGAGTGACATTGGGTCTCAATGGCTGTGGCCTTAATTGTGAGTTTCCTTGGAGGCTGGCTGGTTAATGAATAAAGATAGGAGACAGACTGATGAGTTCCTATAGGATTCAAAGATGATGAACAGGAGTATTGTTTCTTCATTCAGCACAAATCTATTGAGCAGTGTCTGGGTCTCAGGAACTGTTCTAGGCACCGAGAAGTCAGAATATTATTATAATCTATCAAAGAAAGTTACACAATAAACAAAAAGCATTTTAAGTAGGTTAAGTTATATAATATTGGGTAACAAGGGCTTAGGAAAAGATAGAATCTGGTAGAGGGGCCTGCGGGGTGGTCAGGAGCCGGCTTCACTGAGAGTCCTGTTCATGGTGTTTCCTCTTCCTCCTCTCGCCAGTGTGTGTTACTCTATAGGAAGTGAGGAAATGACTTTGTCATCTCATAGCAACTTTAGTTCCCTTTGGTCTTGCTTTGTTTCTGAACACTGTCCTTTAGAAACGACTATTTCTAGCCAGACGTGGTGGCGCACGCTTGTAATCCCAGTACTTTGGGAGGCGGAGACCGGAGGATCCGGGTTCGAGGCCAGCCTCAGCTCGCTCTCTCTCTCTCCTTAGTGAGGCCCTCTGCAACTTTGTGAGACCCGGTTTCAAAATAAAGGATAAAAAATAGGGCCAGGGGTGTAGCGCGGAGGTAGAAAGCCCCTGGGTTCAATCCCCGGT
>PVJS01031286.1:0-23506 GCA_004027185.1 Glis glis | reverse complement strand
CATCAGCTACCAGGCGTATATGTGGAGGCTTCTCTGCATGATTCCAGTCCTCAGTCTTTGAGTCTTTCCAGCTGATGACTTGAACATTACAAATCAGAAACAATCCATCCCTTCTGAACCCAGTCAAAAATCCTGACCCATGAATTCTGGATCACAGTAAATTTGCTTGTTTATACTACTAAAGTTTGGAATTGGTTTATTACTCAACAAGAGATTACCAGGACAGTAAAATAAGACTAATATCTATGTCCTGTTATTGGGTATATAGTTGATTAATTTATAAATCAGTAGCACAATTTGAATTATTCATTATGGTTTAATCCTAGAAAAACTTTCAAATCACTTTAAGTCAAAGACATCTAATTTTTAAAAAGTCAGAGTGTGAATTTAAATTTGAATTTTAATGTTTGTTTTTTTACTTTTTGTTGCTCCTGATTGCTTAGACAGGTTTTGTACTATCTCTTTTTAAATGTTCTGCACTTCATTTTCTTTCTTTTTCAAACTCTAAATTGCTAACACACAATTCTTTTATTATTGTTATGTACAGACTTTAGTGGAAAACAAGTGCTTTCATGGCCATCTTGTCCATGTGAGTATATTTGAGTGCTAAAGTTTTAACAATGTGGTTGATATACCTATCAAAATTTAGTATGAAGAAGTAGACTCACAGTTACAAACAATTAACATTAATTTTATTCCAAATGTTAACATTGAAAACTATACCTCAGTGAAGTACCTTTTTCAGTAATGGAGAGTATTTAATAGTTAATACTCTTGGGATGTGGAAGAGACGCAGCAGAGGACATTCTCTGAGTGATTTTTAATTTAAAGAAACCAAAAATTGTGACAATAGGTGTGTGTGTGTGTGTGTGTGTGTGTGTGTGTGTGTACACTAAGGCCAGATATCCTGGAACAACAGAGTATCTTAAGCTAATATTTTCCACAACTTGAAAATATTGGAATAATTCAAAATTAAAGTACCTGGATTTAATGCAACCTGTAAGGTTTTATTTGAATACATTAAGTATCTCATTAAAGACACATGAACATTTTATTTTGACATATAAAATGGTAATTACTCTTCAAGGACTTAAATTTTTTAGTATGTTGACAATTTTATGTGACATATTCATATGCTTTAATCTCTTAAACATATAACTCTCTTGATGTTTTAAAAACTGTGAGAATTAAAAGAAAACAATCACAAATATATTTCAATAGCTACAATGATATTTTTTCCAGGTCACCACTACAATATGGTGGATATTCCTCATCATAAAACAAAATCTAGCAAAAGAATGGAGAGTAGGAATGAGAGGTCTCAGTTGCAAATCATGAGGAAAAGCTCTGTTAGTTAATCTGCACAGGCAGGTACCACAGGAAGTTAAATGGACAATCACAATATGATAACCAACAGCAATAATAGTTTTAAAAGAAGTAAAAAAATAGTATTTTTTCAAACATTTCTGTTAAGTAAAGGTAGTAAGCCCTTACTGTGAACCAACCAGAGATTGGCGTGAGCATTGAAGATTCAAAAAAATGCATCTCAAAAATTGTATTTTTTCTTAACAAATAAGTTTTGTTTATTAAAGAACAACAATCTTGAGCAAGATTGTGATGGTGGGAGGCTGGTAGAAACAAGCTGGATATAAAGACTTGACTTATTCATCTAGTCTTCATGGGTCAGCTTCAATAATTTGAGCAGGAGATACTTGGGAAGACATTACTCTCGGTTACTTGTAAGAAGATATAATTTCCATTTTACAAAGGAATTGTAATCATGACTTTAGAGTGCTATCTTGCTGTGTTTTATGAAGATCGTAAATAACCAACTTGAGATAGTAACATTTAGCTCCTTATGCAAAGACATATTAAGAGGTAAAATATATAATTTGAGGGGCTAAGACAGGTGCCAGTTTCATGATTGTGTCCCACAAGGAGAGACATTCTGTGATCAAATGTTTAGTCTTTTAGTCTGCTTTTCATTTAAAAGTAAATCCTTGTTGCAAATATGAATTAAACCTAATGATGTTGATCTAAAGAAATAGATTGCTTATGGAAGGAAATAATGTCCTAAAATGGAAAGAGGTACCAAAATCATATTGTATGAGCTTTCTTATAAAAGTATGTAATATCCATCTTCATACTATTTTGTATAAATGACATTATTTTAATCATATGTAAAATATGTTATCATACATAGGACTGTATAATCCACTTTTTTATTATTTTCAGTAATCAGTTAAGACACATATTATATCCTTTGTGTTTTGGTCTTTATATTTCTGACTAAAGCGAGTTAAATCTTTGCACTAAATATGCCACTAATTGTTTACTTGCAAAAATACAACCTATGAAATTATACAGAATAGGGTTAGTAAAAAATTATACTTGACTTGATGAATCACTCTAATTTGGGTCTTTGATACTTCACTGTGCAATGAAGATATTAACATTTGCACCATATCATTCAATACAATAATGTACATGAAAGCATTTTGACATATTTTGACAGATACGTGGCAGGTATGTTAATACATTAACATAGAATATTACCTGCCTTTTCTTTTATATAACAGTTCACAATGGTTTTCTTTTAGTAAGTTTTTCTTCTTTGCTGACATGACAACAAAGGCATACCTTTCTTGTACATAATTATCAAGGAAAAGCTTTATGTCTACAAGCATAAACTTAACTACATATACAACTGTAGATGACAGTCAGTCTAACCCCATATTGCACATTTTTTAGAGTTTTGCATGCTTGACGATATCAAAAGTTTTATTGACTGAAAACCTTAAAATTCTATCACAAACTGATTTATAAAATATGAATGTGTCCATTGAAGATAAGGGTCCTATTGTGTACCTTATTTATGTTCCCATCATTGTCTAGCACATATTTAAGCATATGACTATCATTGGTATCTGATATAGCAAGATGCCTTTTTTATAATTGGTATGTAGATAACAATATCTTTGTACTCTTTTGTAAAACTTCATCATGGGATGTGATATAATGGTGAACATGGCCTTCGTCCCAGTCATGCCATTTAATATCCATATGACCAGTTTAAGTTATTCAGGCTCTCTGGGCCACTGTTTCCTCATCTTTAAAATAAGGATAATGCCCATTTCATGTTGCTCTAAAGATTTAATAAGAGGTATACATAAAATGCTTAGCACAACTCCTGACATAAAGTTAGCTCTCAATAAATATTAATTCTCTCCTGGACCATCAGTCTCCAGAAGTTGAATTACAAGCACACATTACAGGCAAAGTAATTAATAGCTGGAGCTGCAAACATTTTAAAGTGTTAGTTTCAAGAGCATCTTATATTCTATAAATGCCAGAGGATAACAACAACATCTCTAAGGCAAATGTGCTCAGATAACTCGTGACAGCAATCTTACTACTCGGCAATAAATTATAATAGTAGTAATTTCCCTACGAAATTGGAAACCTTTTCATAAAAGAACAGTTCTTTTCTCTTTAACTTCATAAATCATAGTATATAATGTGCTCTCACCTTGAAAATAAAGACATTCTTTGGTAGATGTTGCAATTTATAAACTTGTAGCACTAAAAAGATGCCACTTTAAGGAAATCTGAGTGTATCTTTTAGTAGGAATAACTACTTTTGTCTACTACTAAAAGAGAATTACAGAAATTATGTGATGAAATCTCTCTGGTATTGGGTTGTGGCGTAGCTGTTTGGCCTCAGCTAGCGTCTAGTGATGTCAGTGGTGTTTTATTGTCTGTACATTGCTTGTTTCTCAATAAATGACTGGTCCTCATGCCCTTACATTCCACGAATTAAAGGGACTCTTTCCTATGGTAGGACTTTGTAGACTGCTAGAAATAGTGGTTATCCAGAAAGGTTTGTTGAATAGTAATTTAGGGAAATTCAGCTTGAATATATTTCAGTTTTTCATTGTTATCATTTTCCATTTCTTGGATAGATTGAAAACACTATCTGCCTATATATATATATATATATATATTAGTGAGGTCAACTTATTTGTTAGTAAAAATTTTCACATTTTAGATTATTCTTATGCCTTTTGCACATCTATCATATGTATGTTTATAGAAATATAATTATTAAAATATGTCCCTAAATAAACATGACACTATAATAATTATGGTTATGTTACTGAAACTCAATACTGTAGAATCATTTGTTTTTATAATTGTAAAACTGGTATTTAACCATCCATCCTAACCAACTTTCTTTGTATCTTATTTTTTCTCACAAGAGATTTCTTGAACAATTGGGCAAATTTTAGTCATATTTCAAATTCAGTTTAACTCTATTTCCCTGAAAGAAAAGGTATTTTCTGAATACACAAAAAGAAGTTATGATACCCATGGAAGTATGTCTCTTAGAGATTACCCTCAGGGAAATCTAATGTGGTGACCATGGGTGAATAACAGCTGCCTGCCTCTCCTAGGTCTTCTACTGCATTTGGAAGGAGACCATGCTTCCCTGGGGCTACTCTTAGCCAATAACTGCATGGCCAGGGGACTAGCACAGACTCATTCCTACCCAAAATGGGATCTCTCTAATAGGTAACTTTCATTTAGGGAACTTGGTTGAGACGTTTTATAAGTATACTACTCTTCTAGGGCCATTTTTGCCTAGTTCTCTCTCTATTTTATGTCCATCAGACCTGAATCATGGTCTAAATTCTCTTTCTGCCCACTTCTTCTCCAAGTCCTTTATCCTTCATAAAGTGTTTTCCCCCAATTAATTTCTTGAGTCTTAGCATCTGTTTTTCAGAGGACCCAGATACAAATGGGGCCAGGATTGAGCAAAAAAAAAAAAAAAAAAAAAAATATATATATATATATATATATATATATATATATGTAGGCAGTAATATGAGGCTTTGGGAATGGTAATGGGAACCAATCCTGAGTGCAATGTGAAGGGAAGAGTCCCTAGAATAAGGTGGTAATTGGTGAAGATTCACCAGTGGTGAAGTTAGAAAATGTTCTAGTAGAGTAGAAAACCTTGTTGGTACAATGATTCAAGCATTTGAAGCATATGGGGTGAACAATGCCTACAAAGACAACTGAATTGACTTGTTATTACTAAATTGCCTTTCTGCTCTAAGGAAGGAAATTAAAAACTACTAAAAATAGATAAAGGCAAAAAAACTACGAAAATAGTTGAAGGCAAAAAAGAAATAGAGAACAATTTCATTTACAATAGTTAACCAAAAACATTTTAAAACCTAGCTATAAATTTAACCAAATATAAATTTATACATGGAAAACTATAAAATACTAATGAAAGAAATTGAAGAAGATACAAGTAAATGGAAAGATACCTCATGTTCATGGATTAGATAAACTAATATTGTTTAAAAGGCCTAATTACTCAGAATGATCCATAGATTCAATGCAATACCTATTAAAATTCCAAAGACATTCTTCACAGAAATAAAAAAAGCAATTCTAAAATTTTTATCAAACCACCATACATCTGGAATAGCCAAAGAAATGTTGAGCATAAAGAATAAAACTGGTGCTCTCATACCACCTAATTTCTAAATATACTAAATATACTAATTTCTAAAGATACAAAGCCATAGGTATGAGAAAGATTGGGCAATAATCACATTTTATATTTATTGCTATGTTACAGGGTGCTTCTGTGAATGGAATCTAGATATGAAAAGTAGCTCAGGTTCAGGAACAGAGTGAGACATTGTGATCTCTCACTGGGGTGACTATCAACAGGTTCCTTCAGGTTGTAGCAGTTACATAGCATCATTGTTGGCTGCCTGTTCATTGTGCTCCCTATGGCTACCATTCCGTACTAACAATTTATGCAACTTGTTGCTGATGAGTCTCCCTTGAATGTTTCTCTGACCTTGCCAATGCTTAAAGTACTTACCATCCCCTAGGTCATTGTGATTAATTATTGTTACCTGGATTCATACTCCAGGATTGACTATCCTTAATTAAGAAGTCCAATTCTGTGATGCGAATTCTGCTGGAATCCCTGACTTGAAGAAGAGAGACACTGCTGAATTTCTTCTTGCTGTACACGACTGTCTCAGCAGCAGTTTCCTGGAGGCCTTGGAGAATAACATGTCATCCGAGGCATCCATTCAAACATAAAACTTGGGCAAGTTTAGTGCCCTAGATGTATATATTTCAGCTGTTTGTCCCCTCTACCTGTGCAGATCAATTGCAGGGCTAACTGACACTGATCAGGAGGGGATTGGACTGCTTTCACACAATAAGTGCAGGAAAGATGACATGCGGAAGTCAGGTGATCCACTTGGGCATTTCTAGGTACTCTTTCGTTTAATAAAATATGAGTGGGCACATTTAGCAACATGGACTGAGAAGGGTGTGATTTTCGATGCCTCAGACCCCTCAAGGATGAAGAGCTGTGCCACAGCACCAAATAAGCCATCAGGACAGGGTAAGTGATAACACAGAGTGGGGATGAGTTTTAACCACATTCTCCAAAGCAACTGCAGTGACAAAGGCTGTTTGAGTTCATCACCTGACATCCGTGTTGTACGTTTTCTATTGGAAGAGAGTCCAATGGGAACCAGGGAGGATCAGCTTTCTGAACCTCGAAGGAAAAGTGTGGGAAGCTGGGCTCGGTCGAGCCAGCCAAGATGGCGCCGTGGCGGGCTACCAAGTCTCGTGACCCGCGCTTGTTTACCAGACCTAGCACATGCGCAGTTGAGAAGCGCTCGCGTTTGGTGCATGCTCATTGCGTGCTTGATGCTGGAGAGCCTATGAGAGGAGGCCTGGCCTGCGTGTATGTGGCGTGAGAGAGGTGTGATTGGAGGATTGCTTCTGGCATGATTGGGGAGGGGTTGCTCGTACATAATATAAGCGGGATGCAGAAGTCAATAAAGAGGAAGCGGGAGAGGAAGCTGAGAGAGAGGAAGGAGAGGAAGCTGAGAGAGGAAGGAGAGGAAGCTGAGAGAGAGGAGAATAAAGAGGAAGCTGAGAGAGAGGATAATAAAGAGGAAGCTGCACCATCTGTACTGAAGTGTCTGTGTGTCGTCTTTCCTGGACTCTGCTGGTCAGAACTCCAGGACTGCGACAGAAAAGCAGGTCTCTTCGATGGTCCCATTCAGATTTCCTTTAAGAGAATCTGCTGCCATGGGCATGTTGACCAACAGCTCAGCTCCCTTCTTTGATCCATCACTGACTGACACCGAGGCAACACCAGCTGGGGACAAAGTGTGGCAGTGTATTAGTACCATGTGAGAAATTTCTTTTTTCCCTGCGAAAGCTTTCTCTAATGAAAATCTTCAAGATTCTTCATCAGCCTGGCCAACACTTTCTTAGAATTTTTTCTGCACTCTAAGGAGTTCTCTGCCCAATGGTTACTTCCCTTCCTGCTTTTGCAGAGGCTCCTGCACTGTGGTGTGCAGGCTCACCCGCCCACTCCTGCTGCCTTCATGTTTATCTGTCATCCGTGGTTCTCTCCTGTAAATTGCACGTCAAATCCATCCTGGCCTCTGTTTCTTGGAGGACTCAAATGGACACAAAGGTCATCAGTGCCTCCTATGTGCTACTTCTGTTGATACTAATCTTGTGTTTACCACGGTATATTAATATATATTTGTTTACATGTCTGTTTCCCTAGTAGACTAAGAGCTCTTAGACTGCCTAATAAAATGAAAATGGCCTAACACACAATCAAATATATACTAGATGAGTAATACATGTTTGCTGGATAGAATTTTATTAAATTTGTATGGTCCTAATATGGGCTACATATATCAAATTTAGCATTATCATATTACCTTATAGACATTGATGAAGCTCTCTAATGATCACTTTTAAACTGTAAGCCATCTAAGGTAAAGATTAATCCCATTTATCTTTGTGTTCCTGGGACATAATGCCACAGAATAGCATCTAAGTAAATGCTAAATTTTTAATTTTTACTTATTTTAAATATTAATGGTGTATGTAAAATAATAAATTACTGATACTCATTATTTCATAAGTCATTCTACTTAAGTATTCCAAACATGAAAAAGAGTTTTAGAAATATTTATGTTGCATCTAGATATTTTAGGAAAAATCATGAGAAGTTAAAAGTAATATCTTTAATTGATTGAAATAAGGCTCAGAGTATAATGGTGGTTCTTAAAACATGGCCTATGGTCACTGTTGCTCCAGAGGGCTGCTTTAGGTAAAGGAAATCATTTTTTTATTGATTCAATTTATTCATCATGTCCATACTGAGCATCCACTAAATGCCAAAAACTATTGGAAACCATGATATTTTTATATTAGAACATAATTGCAGGAAATCATTTTTTTATTGATTCAATTTATTCATCATGTCCATACTGAGCATCCACTAAATGCCAAAAACTATTGGAAACCATGATATTTTTATATTAGAACATAATTGCTTCTAATGGGCCACATATAAACATTTATTTTCTTATTGATACTTCTTAATTTATTATACATTATTTATTGATATTTACTACTAATTATTTATTAATATTTATCAATACTTAATTTAAAAAGACATAATCTCATAGATGTTAAAAATGTATCACTTTACATATTGATCCTTATCCTGTTTCCCTTTTCCTCCATTGATTTCTCCTTTCACACTGAAAAAATAAAAACAGAAAACCAGAAAGAATAAAATAGAACAAAATATGAAAAGATTATACCTCCCTTATATAAAAAGAACAAAATATTTCCTGATTCTTCTCAACAAATGACCACGTCATTCCTCTCCTTAGTCTTACAATTAAATATTTTATCACATTGTCTTTATTTTCTCATATTTTCTTACTGATGAGTTGTGGATTAGAAACCATTATTCTACTCACACTGTTCTTCCAAAGATCCAAAATAGTTGTCCAAGCCAGGCCTGGTGGCACATGCTTGTAATCCCAGCACTTGGGAGGCCGAGACAGGAGGATCACAGTTTCGAGGCCAGCCTCAGTAACTCAGCGAGGGCCTCAGCAGCTTAGTGAGAGCCTGTTTCAGAATAAAAAATAGAAATAGCTGGGCATGTAACTTAGAGGGAGAATGCCCCTGGGTTCAATCCCCAGTACCAATCAACAAACAAACAAAAATAGTTATCCATATCATTCCCAGAGAGAGTAAAAGAATCCCCTGCTGTGAGAATTTGCAACACAGGAACATGTGATCCATGAAGTGAGAGGTGGAACAATAATTGAGCATAGGAATATCAGAAAGAAAAGCAAACATTGTGAGAATAAAATGAATCGGACTGAAGAAAGTGGAACATGATTGAATTAGAGAAGGAAACCGCAGAAACTAAGCTCAAACCTCACTGTGGTGAACCCTATCCAGTTGTCATCAGCCACCAATTTAAATAATAGATAAGAAAAAAAAAAAGATCCACTTCCGAGCAGGGAGCATTTAGTAGTACAGCGCAGCAGCAGTGGAGGCAGCTGGTGTTATCCAGCTATGACCTCTTCATGACCTCGATTGAAAAGCTCAGTGTTGCCTCCCTTGTCACACTGTCCTCATCCCAGGTTAAGGTCAAATCTCTGGTTGGACATAATTCATTTCCTTCCTATCCATCTTCTTTGCTTCCAGATTTTTCCTCATCAAACACATTTCAATAATTTCATACAATGTGATTTTCTGAATCTGATTATGTTACTCCTTCTCCTAAAAATATTCAGTACACAGCCCCCCCCCCCACTTAAGGGAAAAAATGCAATTTCCTTAACATGGTATTCCAAGGTCTTGTAATTCATTTTAAACCTGCATTTTCATCTTGATGTCAGGTCACATCCTTCAATATCTTGACATGCTGAGTTCACTGTTTCTCCCCAAATTCTCATTCATTCCCTCTCACCTTTGCTTAATCTATTCCATCCATCTGAACTACTTTTTTCTCTGATGATTGAGTTATGTTATCATTCATCCCTCAGTAACAACTAGAATGCTGCTCATCTGGGAAGACTATCTTGAAGGAATGCCACTAAGTATAACTGCTGAATGTCCTTAAATGTTGTATTTGAATCCCACTGTTTAATTCAGTGCCTAATATAACATAAGCAATCAACAAACATATTTAATTTTTTAATTAGTGGAATCTTTGTCTCACAGTATCTGTGGTTTTCAACATTTGAGCACAGCTTTAGTAAATGTATAGTCCTAGTTTCATAAAACTCAAGTAGCAGAGGACCAACCAGAGGCCAGATCATTCTGACACAGGCTAATCTATAAGTGAGAGCTCCAGGCCTGCATCTGGTGGAGGACAGGGCAAGGCGAGGTCACATTAGATTCTGGAAGATTTTTGAACAATTATGTTTTTCCATTTATACAAAGATGTTATTTCCCATTATGGTGAATTGTTGACCCAAATATGCTGTGAAATGACTACAGATATAGAAAGATTGGAAATTTTAGAAATACCAATATTGTAATTTCATAAGCCCAGAAAATGGGTCAGCTTTAAGAATCTTGGGATCAGACAAATCAGGGAATGGGACCCAAAATTGAAAATTTTATTCAGGTGTAATGGTTGGAATAAAATGGATGTTTTTGTATAAGCAAACAGAAGATGTTTTTTCCTATAAATCAGATGGTTCCATATTTCTCTATGTACCCTTTTATCCTCTGGGATTTCTTAAGGGAGTCATGACAAATTCAGGTGGTTCACACAGAATAAAAACAAAGGAAATATTCCATGTATTTAGAATAAAAGTTTCCTTTCTTTCTCTTTGCCAGGGAATCATTTCAAAAAAATTAGGATGATTATAGGAATTATTTTATTGTCTTTGTAGAAATAACATTTTTCTTATATTCAAGAGAAAAAGATCAATTACACTAAGTGAAATTAGTCTCAGAAAGTCAAGGGTTATATGTTTTCTTTCATATGTGGAAGCAAGTGGGAAAATGGGTAAGAAAAGGAACTTCATAAAAATGAGGAGAGAGATCACTAGAATAGTGGAAGAGGATAAAGAGAGGGGGGAAAGGAGGGATAGAAGGAGTCTTGAGAAAGAAAGCAGGCACATAATATTAAGTTCATATACGAAGGTATTACTACCAACATCACTAGCATATACGGGGAGGGAAGAGTGGGGTAGTGCAGTGGGGCACCGAGGGAAAGACACCAAGAGATGTTATATGCCTACATGAATGCATCAGTTTGGATTGCACTAGGATGTATACATTGCACTAATGAAGTTCTAAAAAAAAGAATAAAAGATCAATGAACAGAGTAAATTTATAATTTTAGGGCAGAGAATAGCTTTTTAAAAAGTAAATTTAACTTCTTTTACAAATGATAAATTTTGTTAGGTAGGAAAAATGTTTTCCCTAGAGAGCTAGTGTCAGAGGTAGGTCTTGAACTCATGATGATTGTCCTCTTTCCATAACATAATTACAGCAAACATAAAATTTAATCTAATGCAGAGTTTGGCAAACTATGGCCCATCATCTGAATCTAGCTGGCTGCCTTTTTAATAACATTTATTGGAATACAGCATTGCTCATTTATTTGCATATTGTCTATGGGTGCTTTTATGGGACAACAGCAGAGTTACAACAGTTACAACAGAGACCATATGGCCCTCAGAGCCCAAAATATTTCCTATCTAGCTCTTCCCAGAAAATGTTTGCCAACCTCTGATCTAAACCGTCAGTCCTTCATGTGATAAATAACTTCACATTCTCTCTTCGGTCCTCTCCTCTTTCATTTTCTTTGCAACTACCCACTCTCTGGGACTGTTCACATTCTCCTGACAGAACATGTACCATGAGAAGGAGAAAGAGCCCTTATCATTCCAGCAAAGATTGCCCTGCTTATATCTGACATTACTCACTTTTTATCAAAAAAAGTAAATTTCTGAAAGAGATTGTTTTCCCCACATTTCTCAGGAGCCATTAAGGAATCACACATACATTCTAAATTCAACAAATGGGAATACGTTGTAGATATCATTACTATTGGGCCTAGTGAGCATAGCAGTGTCAAGGATGATTGATAATTTGGGGTCTGTTGCAGATACAGGCTTCAACGTGTTTTGCAAAGGGGTCTTCAGGAGGAGTCACACATCTTTAATACTGTGTAATTTGTGTTCATTTCTGATTGACTTGGTGATTATAGTTCACAACACAATTCTCATCTCATTTTGCCTGAGATTTCTTCACCATTGGAGTTGATAGTGGTGAGCACATTATCTAGGCCACCAAAATATTCTGTCACTGAAAACAAAAAATAATACCTAAATAAGTGCTTGCAAATAATCGAATAACGCTCATAGTTAACTGATTAGTTTTCATTCGGAGGATAAATGACAGCATGAAATGAATGATGACCATCAGATAGCAAGAAATGTAAGAATTAAGTAGGTGAGTTATCTTTTTAGGTTGTAGAGATGAAGATGAGGACAACAAAGAAAAATAACTTGGAAATTTTTAAGCAGAATTATAAGAGAGGAGACACTGAAAAAGTTCTTGTTCGTGAACCTCACAGGCTAGTAATGTTAGGAAGAAAATGCAAATTGAACTGTAGACCCCCAAAAGTGGGAAGAGCGTTCAGGAAGCACTGCTTGCGGATTCATCTGTCATTAAGGATATTACTGTTGATCTCCCACTGGACCTGGATCCCCTTTGAAGCTATTGAGGATAAAGGGTAGAAGAACAAGCTGGGCTTGGTGGTGCATATCTGTAATCCCAGTACTTGGGAGGCTGAGACAGGAAGATCGCAGGTTTTAGGCCAGCATTGGAAACTTAGCGAGACTGTTTCAAAATAAATAAAGAAAAGAAAAAGGGCTGGGGGTGTAGTTCAGAGGTAGAATGGCCCTGGATTCAAACCCCAGTACCAAAAAAAAGTAAAAGAGTAAAAGAATAAAATCAAGGTGTACATGTAGCTACAAAGGAATTACTCATAGGGGATGTAATTTTGACCATGATATGACAGACATTTGTTGCTTCCTCTCAAGGTTTTCTGACAAATATGTCAGCAGATTACAACTTGGAAGATCGTTTATTGCAATGTAGTCAGGATATGCCATGAAATTCTTTCAGCTAACAAAAGGCCAGTAGCGACAATCTATTTTATCAGGTATCTCCATATTTTATCTCTGGAGCTAGAAACCTAGGCAGATTCCACCAACTGATGACACCTACCTGCACTACTGCTCAGTCATAATGGGAATACCAGCTGGTTAGAAAAGCAAGATGTAAAAGAGGCCCAGGCGATTTTGATAACCAGTCAGGTCTGGAAGACATTGAATGTCTAATTCAAGTCAGTCATAGATCCCATGATTAGAGTGCTTGAATTGTCTAAAATTTACCTAATATGCTGAATACACTGCTTTTTTTATATTCCATTATATATTAAGATTAAAACTGTCTTCGAATTGACTTGGAAGTAAACTCTTTTCTAGAACCTCTGCCCAATTTTCATGAGCCTTGGGTTGGATCCCAGCATATCTCTGAGTTAAACTTCCCCTTTGCTATCCTCACACTGGGGACAGGTATATGTTGAAAGCATACTCTTTCCTTTTTCTTCAAAGCTGTAAGAAGCTTATCTTCCTAATTCCTTGTCATTCATGTCTTAGTATCATAGGTAGGAGAAACCTTGGACTTTTATGTTCATGCTTCTCAATAAGCTCAGGAAGAGACCTTTAGAAGGTAATTGTCCCCTGGATGAGCCTGTCTGTTCACTCTCAATACTAGCCCAAGAGCTATGATTTTAAAGTGAAATCGATGTGTCCACTTCTAGCCGCATTCGAGTAATTAGTGTACATGTAACTTGGGATGAAGAAACCGAAGGTAAAATAAAATCATTAAGACAAAAACAGTAAGAAACAGAATACAGGAAATAATCTTTCCTGAATGTCTTAGTGATGCTTCCATATTTACTTTGAAAAATTACCCTTGTTAATACATTAGCAAAGGGAAGTGGATCTTATCTGTCTGATTAACAACATGCAAGTTAGAGGAGCATAAAATAGTATAATAGACTTTGATATTTAATCTCCTGCCTGTGTTTATACAGTGAAATGCTTTTTTATTGACTAAGTTTAACTGTTCTGGAACTTAGGCTTTTGTGTGTAGTGAGCCTCGAGTTCCTTAAGGTGGCATCAATCCACCAGAGTGAGCAGGACACTGCTCATCCCATTTCAGATGACCTTGGACCTTCAACTTTCATTTATTCTTTAAGTTGTTTTATGCAAAGGAGAAATTCAAATACATTTTGAAAAGTTCCTTCAGATCTAATATCCACTGACTTACAAAAAGAAAATCTTGAATCCAAATCTGTGTTCTTCTAAAGATCCTAAAGTTCAAGTATACAACTGAAGCTTATCTGAATCTCTAGTATTTCTTGGACTGAAAAATTGAACTTGAAATCCTGCGGGGAACTCTGTGCTTCTGGGATTTCTGACATTTCAACTTTGAGGTTATAGTCAAATGTATCACGCAGATAGTAATTTTCTTAGACTTTTCGTCTAAGGAAAGGTGGGGAATGGAGAATAATGTAAGATATTAAATAATTGATTTTTCTGTCTTTTTACAGGTTGAATTAAGTCTTTTTTAAACAAAAATAATAGAGAAAAATGATGATGCCTTTTGAATTACTTCTGCATGAATATCAAAATCTCTTTTTAAAATGTATTTTTAAAATAATGAAATAATACGTGTTGAGCTGCATAATTCTTATAGGATGAAGAGTATCATTAAACTAGTTTATTAATGACAAGCAAAAACGATAAACAAAAATTCATTCCCTTATTAAGGAATGTTATTATTGGCAATGAATTAATGAATGTAACCTACCTTATATTATTAGAAAAACAAGTGATTTTATTCCCTATATCATGAGAACACCATACACTGTTGTCCAATATCAGTGCATTTATATACCCAGTAATGATTTCAAAAGGCCATTTTGTAGAACACTGCTACAATTAAATATGAAGAAATCTGTTCCATTTTCAACTCCTAGTACTAGTTATCTCTGAAGAGGTTCTTGCAATATGAGAAATAATGACCCAGTATTTCAATAAAGGCAAGCCTTAAGCAATTTCCTTAACTCTGCTTTTTACTGGCTTGGTGACATAGTATAAGTCATTTAATATCCCTACATGTAGAATGGGAATTTACTCCCTTTTCTTACTTTACAGCAATGTTAGGAGGATTAATTGGATAATGAATCTAAGGGTTCTTGGCTCAGTAAAGAAAGAGACAAATGCAATGTATTATTTGGCAGGGAGAGAAGACAATGAAAAAGCTTTTTCCCTACTCATCAAAATTATTCCTACCAAGAGAGTGAATGCTAGCAAGTAAATTAA
Source organism: Glis glis (assembly GCA_004027185.1). Classification (NCBI taxonomy): domain Eukaryota; kingdom Metazoa; phylum Chordata; class Mammalia; order Rodentia; family Gliridae; genus Glis; species Glis glis. The sequence goes on along the minus strand of PVJS01031286.1, from coordinate 8,204 downwards.
GACTATTTTTGATAGAGTTTCTAGTCTCACATATCCTAGGGCAGCAAACAAGAAGAGCAAACACAGCTCTCAGACAATTTAAATGTATTTCTCCCATTAAGAAAATGGGACCACCTCAGAGGCATAACGGAAAGGATTTCATAAAATCATTAAAGCACAAACTTGGAGAGAGTTGGACCAGCCCTAAATGAAAACAAACGTTAAATGAAAAATAAAATACTTCAAAGTTTTCTTCTTGCATTACATTTCTACTTTTGTCTTAGAACAAAGACAACACTATGGAAAGTGCTTTTTAAAATGATATAATGAAAGACTATACTATGTGGTAGCAGATACAAAATGTAATTTCCAGCATTTATGATAAATGTGACTACCTGTGAGTGTCCCTAAGAATGCATGTGACATGGGGTTGTTAAAATAGGATAGGACTGGTAGTAAGATTACCTGAGGCTATCCAGTTCTTTATAATTCTGTCTTCTTAAGGATATTTTTACCTCAAATTAATTTTTTTGCAGTGAAATGTTATATCATATCTAGTCTGTTTGAGCTGAAAAATAAAGTAGTTATAATTTTCATCTGAGAGCTGGCACTGTGTTATTTATTTTCCTGTCCAATAGAAAATGAAAGCAAGTCTGCCTTTGGACCAGGTATAAAACCTCTAAAGTGTGCCAGGTTTTCTTTGGCAGGGGGATTATTGTGGGTGATGAAGTTTCATAGACTTTCTAATTCAGAAGGGTGCCCCACTCAGACTTGGACTGAATTTAAACACTCTTCAGATGTGAAATCAGGTTTGAAACAAGATTGTTCAACCTGTCCTCTCAAACTACTCTCATCTTGACAATCTTTACAGGTAGTCCATGAAAAAGTTTATTTAATACATTAAAAGTGTGAGTTTTTATGACCCAATACTGTCTAACTGTGCCTTCAAATAGATCACCTGGTTTATTAGCAATCATTTCTCAAGTTCCCCCAGCTAGCGTGACTGCTAGCATTGCGGTTAACTCGATTCCTCTTTCACTCTTTGTTATTAGGTTGTAGCAATTATCTTGGTCTTTCAATTATATGTCAGGATCAAATTACCTGATTTCTTCTGAGGAAATTCAGCCTTTTCTTAGACAAGTAATTAATTTAGGTTTAGACACACACTAGATATATTCTCAGAGAACAGGACAAAAATATAAGAGCATACATATTTTAAACAGACTAATATAATCATATCATTTATGAACTATGAGTTTATATGCTAATAGTTGCACAATTAGTTAATAAAATAACCATGTATTATAGATATAAATGCCTACTTTCAAAGTTGATGGCATGTCATAACATTACATGCAATTTCTTAATAAACTGATATTTATTCAGTAGCTAAATATCACTTTCAGAAAGGGACCAATTAAACATGGAAAAGTTTTGAATCTCTTTGATGATAATTACATTTATTTTATATGAATTGAGGTAATATTTTTCCTGTTTGTTCCCTCATTTTAATATTTCAAACTACTTGTAGAAATAACAAGGTAAAAAGATAAATTTATTGTATATGCTGATTTTTAAAGTAAGGATGACCTTTTAAAAAAATGATTGAGCTTACTGCAAACTGGTTTATTATTTCTAAGTAAATTACTATCTTTTCAATCCTCTTTGTTAACGAGATTAGAAACCTGTACTTTCAAGATTAAATTTTGTTACTTTGAAAAATCTACCACAAGGTGGCAGTCAAAAGAAGTCTTTTAAATTTAATCTTGGAACAATTTATGAGGTGACGACTCCAAATCGGGTTCCTTTGAAGAGAAACCACACACCTGACATGTCAGTGGCCAAATCGGTGCATAAAAGTTGATGTCCACTCCAATTAAAAATCATAATTATCCATACAGGGAAAGTGTCAGGCTATAAAACCGAATGTTCTGGAATTGGACCAGAAACCTAGCTGGAGGTTTTGGCTCTAAAAGTGGAAGCCAATCACATCAACTCTTCGTGTCAAGGCATTTTCATTTCTGCATGCCAACCAAGCCGTGGTTTTGTATCTAGTAATGAAAAATAGCTACCTGAAGCCTTCAGCTCCAGCTACCTCCAGGATGCTATAAAAATAAGCAATGCTGGACAAAACTTCACTTTAAAGCAAGTTGATTCAATTTGCCTCATCCGATCTCCTCTTTTAGAGATGAACCAGATAAGAGCATTCTGTTGTATACACCGGAGTATACACAGACAAACAAAACACAAACTCTTTGCCTCAAGAAACCAAAGTAAAACAAAGGACACAATGGAAGGAAATTATCAGAAATTTCTTCACTAATAAAACTAAAAATGTTCACATATGGTAAGTACATAGAAATATCCAAATTTGTCAGATTAGTAAGAAGTAACCTTTATAATTTATATACACCTTATTGTTGTCAGAGAAACAGGGAAGATAGATTAAGAAATACATAAAAATTAACATCCTGTATACCATGTTTAGCATGGGTCTCTCAGTCAATGAAAATATAACAGTGGTGTTTTTATTTTTACAGAGAGTTATTTCATCAATAGTAAAATTGAAACAATATTATTAATATCACATGTATTTGGAAAATCAATTCCCATTTATTAGTCCTAGCAAAATGCCTGTTATATAGTAGGTGTTCAATAAATATTAGTTACCTTACTCATAACTAATATCATTGAATAGTTTCTGTGTTCATAGTACATGATCCCATTTAATCTATAATCTCTATTATGCTAAGGAAAAAAAAAACCCAAAACTGAAAAAGTTTACTTGATTATCCTCATGTCATAGAATTTACAAGGGAGAGGGACAGGATTCTAACTGAAGCCCATTTGGCCCCACTGTCCAGTCTATCACATAAAGAGGTTTCTTACATGACTTGGTCAAACACTTCAGAGAGATGGTAATGACTCATCTTCTATTTCAGCTAGAGTAAGCTATTTTTGAGCCAACCCCAAACCTTTTAACTTTAATGTGAAGATCTCATGTGATTGAGTTCTATTCTTTTATTCTCCACATTTCTTGCTTAGAAAGTAAACTGATCCGGAATTAAATTTTAACTGGTCCTGAAAATATCAACAGGCAATGCTTACTTGAATACAGAGACCATGTCTTCCCTTCACGTTTTAGGACTTCACAGTGGGCATGCGATCAAGGTTGATTTGCATATTTACGTGTTCTGGAGGGATTTAGTAATGGACTCAATGGCTGAGTGACTAACAATCTTCTTGAATCTATGTTTCTCTGTTACTAATTTAATAAGTCTTACTGCATTTTTCTGAAGAAATGATTTTCAAAGATACACTTGAAATTCTTTTTCAAATTAAACGATAGGCTATAGAAATAAAAAATGTCAACATTTTATATCAAATTATGAAATAAGGACTCTGAATTATTACTTCCCTTGTATATGCTAGGAAAACTGTAATAAATGTATATTTAAAATGATGCCTGCTAAAATCGTTGAATCCCTTTTTATGTGTAATCATGTTATTCTTTTGTCATTTCTCATTCAACATTTGTACAAATGGACTCCCATTTTTATTATTTTGAATTCGGTTTTTATATTAATGCAGTCTTTCTTAGCTATAGACTGGTGCGATTATTATTAGAAGACCTCAGCCAGGGGTGATTTTGTCACACAGGGACATCTGGCAATGTCTGGAGACATTTTCGATTGTCATTGTGGGGGAGGGGATTGCTCCTGGCTCTTGGAGAGAGGCCTCGAATGCTGCTAGGTAGCTTACAGTGCACAGGACAGACTTTCCCCACAAAGATGCCAATAGTGTCCAGGCTGAGAAATCCTGATATTTTTAACCCTTATATTCAAAGTTGGAAATGTTAACACTTCAGAAGTCCATGGCTTCCATCGTATTTTTAAAAGGGTCTTGATACAAAAAATAAGGAAAATAAGTTATGTGCAATTTGATTACTCAAGTTGCATTGTTTCAGTTTTTTAAAATGAACATTTATTGACTATCTTTGCTTAGCACAAGTTATAATGTTTACGCCAAAGAGTTAATGAACAATTAGGAAATATAATAACCCCAAATGGCATTATAATAAAGCAAGGCATTCATAGGTAAGATATTAATAGTCAAGGTATTAATAGGCATTATAATAAAGCAAGATATTAATAGTGTCCAGGGGGAGAGAGGGCATGTAAGAATTCTCTACTTTCTGCAAAATTTTTCTGCAAACTGAAAACTGCTCTAAAAATAAAGGCTGTTAATTTTTAAAAATATACTGTGATATATGCAGTAACAGCAATGAGACAAGTATGGGCCAGACAGGAGGTGATACCTTAGCACTTAAGCAGGCACAATATAAAGAAGACATATTTCCAGGCAGAGAGAAAAAACCCAGTGACATGTTCCACTCTATGAATAATTCATTTGAAAGTGAGCATTTCCTGGGGAATTTTCACTGGTATAATTAATAGATACTGTAAGGCAGGGGCTTCCTGGAACAGAAGAACTTGCCTTTCTTTCTAATTTCTGTAGCTAGATTGCTATTATATTTCCTTTCCTATGTGCATTTGAGATTCCCATGTTGTCTTACCTCTGTCTCTTTTGCTTTGATAGCTACTATTTCATACTTTTTATGTTTTTTATTATTCTAGCAAGACTTTCTATTTCTTCTACTCTCAATTCCTCTAGCTTCCATCTCCATTTTTATGTTGCTTTGGAATAGAGTCGACCCTCTGTATCTGTGGGCTATTAGCTGCAGGACCCCACGCAGATATCAAAATCTGCAGTCATTCAATTCTTTTATATAAAATGATGTGGTGTTTGCATAAAACCTATGTGCATCCTCTGGTATACTTTAAGTCATCTCTAGGTTACTTATAATACCAAATACAATGTAAATACTATAAAAGTAGTTGTTTTACTCTATTGCTTAGGGAATAATGACAAGGAAAAAAATAACCCTGCATGTGTTCATTACAGATGTGATTTTTTTATGAATATTTTTGATCCATGATGGGTTGAACTCATGGATGCAGAACCCAAGGATGCAAAACCCCTGGATTTGGAGAGCTGTCTGTACTTTAATTCCAGAGGTGTATAAGAAAAAAATTAAAGGACCTAGAAAATCCCAATTGCTCTCCCTTTTCTCTTCAACAAACTAAGAAAGTCTTCCTGTAACTGTTCTTTGAAGGATTTCCCCACCCTATACTATCTAAGAAAGGCCTAGGGCAAGAAATTGAAATCTGTTGACTTTAGCTTCTAACAAATGCTCTCTTGTGGAGTTGCAGATCTTTCCATTGTTATTGTTATGTTTAGGATTGGTGTTTTCTATCATTGGAATACAAACATTCATGGTTCAGGGATTGGATTTTTAGATGAAAAGCAGATGAAGCAGGCCTTGGCCTTCCATGGTTCCATCTGGTTCATGCAGCTTTTCATGCAGGGGAAGTAGTCCTATTTATATCCTAACCTTGCCCCCCCCCAAAGTTTAATGCTGGGGATTGGGTAGAAATCCCAGTTAGTAATACAAGCCTTCCTTGCCTTGCATTACCTCCTTCAGGCATTGCTAGGGAAATATCATTGAAAAAACTCTCAGCTCAAACCAGCAAACATCTCCATAACGGTAGAAGAGAGAATACAATCTTTTATTGAGTAAACAAAGTAGAACATAATGAACATCACAGTCTGATAAAAAGATGACAGAAGAGGGCAGAAAAAGGAGTCACAATTCCACAATTTCAAGTTTTTTTTTGTGTGTGTGTGTGTGATACTGGGGGTTGAACCCAGGGGAGTTCTACCTCTGAGCTACATGCCACACCCCCAGCCCTATTTTACTTTTAGTTTGAAACAGGGTCTCACTAGGTTGATAAGAGTCTCACTATTTGCTGAGGCTGTCCTCGAACCTGTGATCCTCCTGTCTCAGCCTCCCAAGTACTAAAGTGTGCGCCCCCACATCTGTCTTAAGTTCTTTAATTCTCTAAAAAATGTGTGTGTGTGTGTGTGTGTGTGTGTGTGTGTGTGTGTGTGTGATCATTTTCCATTTCTGTGCCAGGAAAAACTCATGTTTTTTTTTTCAATTTGCATTACCCTTATAGCATATAGTTTAGCTGTGATTTAAAAATGTGTACTATGCTTTTGAATAATTATTTTTTACCTGGTTTACCTATTCTTCCAATACATGCACACACACACACACACACACGCACACACACACACACACACACACGAGTTATATTTATTTGTAATTATCAATCACAGACAAATTTACAAATTTTTTTCTACATATAAGGTTTTATCAGTTTTATTATGTTTCTTTTCCTTATATAATCTAGGGAATCATTACAAATACACTTGTAACAAAGTTTATATTAAACCCTTTGGATAGAACACAAAACAACATTGAAAGGTATTTCTAAATCTGAAAAAGTAGCCAGGCATGGTGGCACACCCTTGTAATCCCAATACTTGGGAGGCTGAGACAGGAGGATCGCAGGTTCGCGGCCAGCCTCAGCTCCTTAGTGAGGCCCTCCGCAACTTAGTGAGACCCTGTTTCAAAATAAAGAATAAAAAATAGGGCTAGAGGTATAGCTCAGAGGTAGAATGCCCCTGGGTTCAATTCCCAGTACCACAAATAAATAAATAAATAAATAAATCTGAAAAAATAGAGGTCGAAATGGTTTTAAAAGAAAATTAGAATCTGCCCCTATATACAAACTGCTTTGAAATGTTCTTTTGTTCTTGCTGTTGTTGTTTGTTTATTGAGTTCTCCTCTAAGTAAGTGGCCTTTAATGACTTGCCTCTCACTGATCCACTGAAAAATGACATTGGTGTTACCTGGAATGCTGATGTTAGGAATGAGGATCTCAGTGTCTACTCGTCTACTGAATCCAAACATGGTTTCTAACAGATCTTCTACTCATACTTAAAAATCCAAATAAAATAATTACAAAATCATGATTCTTTGCTAAATAATACATCTAATCTTCATACTAATGAAATCTGCTCACTTTCTTATAATATCAAGAGTCCCAAACTAGCATACTCACTGCTTTAATTTCTGAGTTATGTTTATTTCTGGCTTAGTCACAGTCTCACCTCAATATTCTATAACCTATATAAATTATATTTTTACATTAATTGCCAGCTCCATACATAAAATAGAATGAAGGATAAAGGGGGAAGGGTCAGTTGGTTAATACTGAAATACATATGAAGGAGGGAGGGAGGGAAAGAGAGAGAGGAGAGAGAGAGAGAGAGAAGGAAAGAGAGAAAAAGAAAGGATATGTAAAATAGTCCCTTTTTGCATTCAGTAAAAAGGCCATGGACTCATTAGTAGCTTCCCTCCTTCAATAGCCCTCCTATGCTCCCCTTGTCCTCAGTCAGCATCTCTACTGGATACCGGTCTTTATTTAGTGAGATGATTAAAACTTCATTCCCAGCTGGGTGTGGTGGTGCACACCTGTAATTCAAGTACTTGGGAGGCTGAGACAGGAGGATCAGCAAGTTCAAGGATAGCCTCAACAAGAAGTGAGACTCTCATCCACCTTGGGAGACTCTGTTTCAAAATAAAAATAAAAAATAGGGCTGGGGGTATAGCTCGGACGTAGAATGCCTCTGGACTCAATCTCCAGTACTACAAAAGCAAACAAACAACCACAACAATAAAACACTTCATTCCTGGGGATTCTAACTCCTCCATGATCCTGATCCTATATGCATTCCTTTTCTGTAGTATTTCATTAAATACTGACAATACTAGGCAGTGTTCCAGAGGGTTTTTGTGAGATACAGAGGAACACCTGTCTGCCTCCACTGTTGAGCAGCAACCCTATTTCCTCTGGCCAATCAGAATTATCCACTACCATCACTTGCTGCTGCTAAAGTAGCATAAGGAATTTCAAAAAACCCTGTGCCAACTCAAATTCCTATTTAATGGAATGATGTTTGCATTCCATGATAGAATTTCTTCCTTAAGAAATAAAGACCTACAAATCAGCAGAACTAAAAGACGTGGAACTGGAAAGCTGGATTCTTTTCAGGTCAGCCACGTATTTCCTAACCCAATGCATACTGGCTGTAAGAGAAATAGCATTGTAAGTTGACCACCCTTAAGAAAATATATCATAGCCAGGTGTGATGGTGTACACCTGTAATCTCAGCCTTGGAAGGCTGAGACAGGAGGATCACAGATTTGAGGCTAGCTTAGGCAACTTAGTGAGGCCCCAGCAACCTAGTGAGAT
>PVJS01031285.1:0-23496 GCA_004027185.1 Glis glis | reverse complement strand
GGCAAAGATGGCGCTGGCGAATTCCTCAGGGGGAAGTGACCTCAGGACCTCCTTCCGTACTCATAGACAGGTGTCTCTACCAATAATAAATTAGGAAAGCGTGGTGCCACACCCTACTCATTGCGAACTTCCTGTACTATAAAAGAGAGATGTGCTTTCTAATAAACGAGTTCATGCCAGACATGGCTCCCGGTTGGAGATATGGTTCTTTGTCCAACCGTCCGGCCCTGCCCCCCCATCAGCCTCGCGTCCCTCTCTCTCTCTGGCTGGTCCCGAGAGACCGATGGACGCCCCCGACAGCTATGGAATTACTATCATAAACAATGTGTACATATGAGATTATACCAACATCATTCTCAGTGCTACATGTGGCGGGGGAGGCAGAGGGGAGTGACACCAAGAGCTGTGTGCATGTATGTTAACACCAAACTGATACTCATTGTGATGTGAGACTACAATGCACCAATAAAAACAAAAAATTATTCCAAAATAAAGAGGTCTTAATTTGCTTTCTTAGTCCTGCTGAACAGCTATAAAAATCCACATTGCAGACTCCAACCACACTTATTTCTTTCAACTGTTAAGACTAAAGAAGAAATGAGGAGACAAGCTCACAGACCACTGAGTTTGAGCATTCTAAGGCTAGATTCTTTCCAGAGAAGAAACTTCCAACTTTGTTTCTTAAAAAAATAAAACACAAACCTCAAATCGTCTTCCTTGCACTGTACATATATTTCACATTCTATATCATAGTGGTATCTAAACAGGAACTCCACCTCTGGGACTTGCCTTGCTTTGGGCAGTGACAGAACGTGGTCACCACATCTCTCATATAGTGGAAGGTTTATTGGAATCTAGAAATAATGCCCATAGGCGATTCTACTTTCCTTAATTCTGGGTCACATGATTCCAGGTTAGCATCAACAGTTGGATGCTAGGAAGGCTACATATTTTCTAAAGCTCTTTCTTAGAAAGACACTTAAAGCTCAATGTACTCCAAATTGAGCATATCACTTTTCTTCTATTCTCTTGAAATTCTGGCTGCTCTCTTTGGAGTTTAACAGTAATTACCATTCATTTAGTTATCCAAGCCAGAAACCAGAAATTCTTAGAGGCTCCCCCATCAAAGCCCTTGTCCCAGGTCTTAATTAATTGCCTGTTTCCCCTTCTTGATTTTAAGCTTGGAAAGGATAGAAACAATGACTATCCATTTACCTTTGCATCCTAGTCATTGGTACATAGTATATAAATATTATTAAAACCCCAAATGAGAATTCATGTACTTTTTCCTTGAGCAAATAAACTCAGTTATTATTAAAGATTGAGGTTGAAGGGAAACTTTAATTTTAATCTCATTACAAAGCTTTTATTTTGTGGCTTATTTTGTATCTTAACAGGGCAAACCAATGCAGGGTGTCTAATAAATGCTTAAGATATAAACAGATATGCACAATCTTAGAGTGAAAAAGGAGCTTAGAAATAATTCTGTCTGAATTCCAGGACAAAGCAAACTACTTTCCACCTGAAGTTTTACAAAGAATGAGCAATGTGGCAGCTGGTTAGGCACCAGATAGAGTTGATTTGATTTCCCTTGTGTCTCCCCAGAGTCAAGTGTTGCTAACAGAGCATCTTTATGAACAAATTAAACAGTGTTGGACAGAATTTATCCTCTGATAGAATGCTAACGAATAATATTTGGCTCAAAATTTGGCTGACAAAGTTAATGTAATGAACATGTCAACGCTGAAATTCAAAGAGTAAGTCTGGGGTATAAAAAGTACTTTTGAGGCTATTCAAAAAGATAATAGGTGAAGTGGGAGACAGAAGTTATAGAAAGTTAAGTCTCTCATTTGTTACTTTTGACAAGCTAAACCCAAGCAATAAGAGGCAAGGCAGTATTCTAATAAAGCATACCTCACTAGTTATAATTGAGTTAATCTGTTCTCATCTCCGGCACATACGGTTGCCAAGAACTTTAATAATCACAGAGCAGGATTAGGGAAGCAGTGTCCTGTTAAGCTGGTGAATGTTATGAGATATGTTTTCTCAAGTGGGAAAAACATTTGGCAAAAACTGTCTTTGGTTTGGATATGACATCCACTTGTCTATTATTTTAAACATAGGCTGGGTGCAGTGGTGCTTGCCTGTAATCCTATTACTTGGAAGGCTGAGACAGGAGGATCACAGGTTTAAGGCCAGCCTCAGCAACTTAGCAAGACCCTATTCAAAAACAAAAAAATAAAATAGGGCTGAGGGTGTAGCATGGAGGTAGAATACCCTGGGTTCAATCCCCAGTACTATGAATGAATGAATGAACGAATGAATGAATAAATAACTTTTGTAGGGAGAAATTTTATCTGTAGTTCTTTTTTTTCTTTACTGCCATCAAAGATAGCTCACTGAAAATGTACTTATTAATAGGAGATATTTGGAAGGTGAAGGAGCAAGTGGTATTTTGATACCTATGGAATCTCTTGTAAGTGAAGTTGTGTTTGATGCTTAGACCTTACAGCAGCCTCATTGGCTAGGTATTATTATTTTTGTTTTAGAACAGGAATGTGAGGTTTATAGATGCTGAGCTTCTTTCCCAGAGTATGTTGGAAGGTAGGACACCAGGTGAAAGAGACTGGATCCAAATGCAGGTCTGTTTCAACCCAAAGCCCGTTTTCTTTCTACATGTTTGCCACTTCTACTCCATCACTGCCTCATAGAACACTTTGTGTTCAAACTCAGGTTTTGGTTTGGTGCATGGAAAATGGCATCTTCAGGATATATAACACAGAATGAGTCCTTCTTACTGTTATGATGTTTACCACCACAAGAATAAATCAGAAAAATAAAACCATGGATCACATAGAAATTATTCTTTCTTGATGATTGCTCTTCTGATTGGAGTGAGATGGAATCTAAATGTAGTTTTGATTTACATTTCCCTGATGGCCAAAGATGTTGAACATTTTTTTTCATTTAGTTACTGGCCATTTGTACTTCTTTTGAAAAGCTTCTGTTTTGTTTTTAGTTGCACACTTATTAAATTTCTTTTTTGGTGTTGAGTTTTTTGAGTTCTTTTTTTTTTTTTTTTTTTTGCGGTACCGGGGATTGAACCCAGGGGCATTCTACCTCCGTGCTACACTCCCAGCCCTATTTTTTATACTTTATTTTGAAACCGGGTCTCACGAAGTTGCGGAGGGCCTCACTAGGTAGAGAGAGAGAAAGAGAGAGAGAGAGAGAAAGAGACAGGGGGGGAGAGAGAGAGAGAGAGTGAGCGCTGAGGCTGGCCATGAACCCAAATCGTCCTGTTTCCGCCTCCCAAAGTACTGGATTACAAGCGTGTGCCACCACGCCTGGTTTGAGTTCTTTATATACTTTGATATTAATCCTTTGTCGGAAGAGTAGCTGGCAAAGATTTTTTTCTGTAGGCTCTCTCTTCACCCTGTTAATTATTTCCTTTGCTGTGCAGATGCTTTAATTTGATGCCATCCCATTTACTAATTCTTGGTTTTGTTTTCTGAGCTACATGAGTCCTTTTCAGGGAGCTGTTGCCTGTGCCTATGTGTTCGAGTGCTTCCCTTATGTTTTCTTCTAGCAGTTGCAAAGCTTCTGGTCTAATTCCCAGGTCTTTGATCCATGTTGAGTTGACTTTTGTAACAAAGATAGAGATATAGTGTCATTCTTCTACTTGTGGATATCCAGTTTTCCCAGCACCATTTTTTTTTAAAAAGGCTGTCTTTTCTTCAACATATGTTTTTGGTACCTTTGACAAAAATCAGATGACTGTAGCTGTATGGGTTTGTCTCTGAGTCTTCTATTCTATTCCAATGGTCTGTGAATCTGCTTTTATGCCAGTATTATGCTATTTTTGTTACTATGGCTCTATAGAATAATTTGAAATCAGGTACTGTGATATCTCCAGCATTTCTTTTTGCTCAGTATTATTCTATTATTCTATTGCAATTCTGAGTCTTTTGTTCTTCCATATAAATTTTAGGATTTTTTCCTTATTCTTTAAAGAACGCCATTGGAATTTTGATGGGGATTGTATTGAATCTTTTGGTAATATGGCCATTTTAACAATATGAATTATGCCTATCCATGGCCATAGAAGGTCTTTCCATCTTCTAGTATCTTCTTCAATTTCTTTCCTCAGTGTTCTAAATTTTCATTCTAACTTTTCATTGTAGAGGTCTTTCATCTCTTTGGTTAGGTATTTTAATTTTTTTAAAGCTATTGTGAATGGAATTGTTATTATGATTTCTTCTTAATTCATTGGGTTCATTATTGGTGTACATAAAAGCTATTGATTTTAATAAATCGATTTTGCATCCTGGTACTTGGTAATATTTTTATCAGTTCTGGAAGTCTTCTGGTTGAGTTTTGGGATCTTCTAAGTATAGGGTAATATCATCAACTGCAAACAGGGGTAATTTGATTTCTTCTTTTCCTAGTTGTATTCCTTTATTTTTCACTCTTGCCTAATTTCTGTCTTTGGCTAAAGTCATCAAGATTACAAATAACAATAAATGTTGGTGAGGATGTGGGGAAAAAAGAACTCATACACTGTGGTGAGAAGATAAGTTGGTACAGTCAAAATAGAAATCAGTATGGAGGTTCCTCAAACTAAAAATCGAACTATCATATGATAAAGCTATACCACTTCTTGGTATTTATCCAAAAGAATGAAAGTTATCATGCTTTATAGATACGTGCCTTACCATGTGTATCACAGCAGCCAACACAGGGAATCAGCCTAGGTGTCTGCTAACAGATGAAGGGATAAAGAAAATGTGGTCTAAATACACAGTTTTATCCAGCCATAAGGAACAAAATTATGCCATTTTCAGGAAAATGGATGGATCTGGATGGCACCATGTTAAGTGAAATAAGGCAGACTCAGACAAGTTATGTTTTCTCTCATATGTGGAAGCTAGGGGGAAATCAAGGGAAAAAAAGGATACTGTGAAAATAGAAAGGAGGCCATTGGGACAGAGGAAGGGGATAAGTGGATGAGTAAGGGGAGGGATTGGAGAGTGAAACTGATCAAAGTGTGTGATCTGCATGTGCAGATATGCCACAGTGAAACTCCCTGCTCTGTGTAATTAATATGCACCAATAAAACAGAAATTATTCTTCCTACTTGCCCCCAAATCCAATTGAGTTTTATTGTACCCAAAACTAACAGGCAAAATTTAAAATGTGGTTAAAATTAAAACAATACTATACCATTATTTAACTATTTACCAAAGGTTAAATCCAGAGAAACATGATACACAGGTACAAGTGAGCAACTGGGCATCCTAAAGGAATACCATTTCAATTTTAACATATTTCCTCATGTATGCATTCCCTACCATTATTCCATTTTATAAGCAAAATAAAGAATAAGGTAGTATATTTTATTTCACCTTCGCCCCTAATTCTTCCCTATCTCCATTGGAACAGCTAGTAAGACTGCCAGCAAAGCTTTCTTGGACCTGTGAGCTCATCAATCACTTTTATAGCTAGGGACCAAATGGTGTAGTTTATGTATCTATCTACTTCATTATTCAAGAGCTAGCTATCACTTGATAGAGTGGAATTTTTCCCACTCTTCTAGGGCAGCAAACAGTTAAAATACCATACAATTTAAATCAGGTGAACGGCAATAAAAATGTCATCAGAAAGCAGAATGTTAAGACTGATACGCTTAATGATAAATTCAAAACCATCTATCTAAGACTGAGACGCTATTAGGAACACATGCTTCACCATGATTTGTACAATTTTATTCCAAATAAATAGTTCAAGCACGTATGGAGGCTATTCATTCTAGCTGGTTTCTATTTTTAAAGTTGAACAATCATATATCCAATGTAGTAATTACTTCAGATATTTAAGCAACTTGGATATTATCCTAATTTTCAGAGAACTCCTTCTAAATCAAAGTGGCATATTGTAGGCCTGCATGAGTTCGAGTCAATGTTCTTCTCTGAATTGCAGGGCAGCCTATCTTAAGGTCACAAAAGGAAATCAACCATGTTAATGGTTTATGCTTAAATAATAATCTTACGACTTGACACGAAATGTATAATAAACATCCATTTTCTCATGAGCAATTATTCACATATGTTCAGTTGATTTTGTTTAGCAAAATGAATTAGAAAAGAACGTTTCTCTAAAAGAGAGAGAGACAGTAGCATAGTCTTTGGTAATTTAAAGGTAGCCCTTCAGTTTTTAATCATTAATTCATACAATACAAACCCATACACACCCATGTCTACAGCATCATAATCAATTTTAGAAAATAATAATAAAAAACTAGAGTTTCAAAATATTAGCAATGATGCTATAAAGTTATCTTCTGGATGTCATATGAAAATTAATCTTTTAGTTAATTTGTTTATGAAACACTAAGAAAGAAATATTCTCTATATAACTTACAACAAACTTTTTTAAAAAGTTTGATATAGGCCTGGCACCGTGGCTCAAGCCTGTAATCTCAGTACTTGGGAGCCTGAGACAGGAGGATCGTGGGTTTGAGGTCAGGCTCAGCAACCGAGCAAGACCGTGTTTTAAAAATAAAAAGGGCTGGGGGTGTAAGTCAGAGGTGGAGTGCCCCTGGGATCAATCCCCAGTACCAAAAAATAAAAAGTTTGATATAGAAGTTACATATATCCTAAAGGTTGGAGAATTGACATGTCATAAACTGTCCCCAAGTTTCCCAATCCAAAAAGAGTGGGTGAGTGAGCAAAGGATGTACAGAGAAGTGAAAATTTAGCTGGGCATGGTGGTGCACGCTTGTAATCCCAGTACTTTGGGAGGCGGAGACCGGAGGATCTGGGTTCGCAGCCAGCCTCAGCTCTCTCTCTCTCTCTCCCTGTCTCCCTCTTTCTCTCTCTCTCTCTACTTAGTGAGGCCCTCCGCAACTTCGTGAGACCCGGTTTCAACATAAAATATAAAAAATAGGGCCGGGGGTGTAGCGCGGAGGTAGAACGCCCCTAGGTTCAATCCCCGGTACCGCAAAAAAAAAAAAAAAAAAAAAAAAAGAAGTGAAAATTTCCTGCCCTGTGACAAAGACAGGAGTGGAGAGACATGCTCACCCTCAGCTCTGCATTTGAGTGTGAGAATGCTTCCTGAGCATTTTGGACTTCTCATTCCCTCAGGGAAACAGGAAAAAAAAGGAAAAGAAAAAAATGTCATATGAGCTGATCTTGACAATCTAGGAGAAATGGGGTTGTTAGAACTGAATGGGCGCCTGGGAATCCAGGAGGGGTGGAGGGTGTGCCCAGTGGTTTTTCACTCTGCAACTATATTCAAGTGTAAAAGATAACATAGGACTGTTGCATCCGACACAGATGTCCTCACAGCAAGGATGAAGGTTTAAATGACCCACCAGAGGAAAAAAGCAACACACGGAGGCTCTGGATGAAGGTGACTGTCAATTATACTCTAGAACAAGTTGCTGGAAATGAGAACTACAGTCCTATCTGTCTATGCCTAATGTATTTCCCATTCCTCTCCGCTCTCTTGCTATTGCATATAAACTGTCTCTGGAGTTTTTCCCAAAGGTTGCAGAATACTGGGAAGATACTGTGAAGGTTCTGTGAGAATGAGTATTTCTTTGAGACTCAAAATTCAGGGAACAGAGACCTTACATTACACAATATTCACTTATTGAAGGTTATTACTCTGGGGAAAAAATCTAGGAAAAATAAACTCTCCTGGTTGTTAAGTATATAAATAAACTCCCTATGCTGCTACGCAGAGAAATATCAGATCCAGCAAAATAAAAGAAGCGCCCCACCTATTAAAATAATTAGTGGGGCACAGAAATGCGGAGGTCAATGATTTTTCATCTTTTAAATTCTAGCACGGGTATAACGAACTAACAAAATAAAATCAGAAACAGGTTGGGGTATGGTATTTTCAAGAAATAGCAATGTACCATAGACTTTACTTCATGAAGTCCTGTTATGTATATAAAAATTCCTAACTGTTACTAAAAGTTCACACTTTTATTTAATAATCCTTATTTGTGACATGAAAAGAGATTGAGTTTGCAGGGTGCTTGTGTAAAACACTTTCCTCTTACCTAACTGAGGGAGCTGGGAGGAGGTGGAGGGAAACACATTATAGCACATGACGTACATATACAAAACTATAAGACTCAATCACTATCCGGAACATGAAAGGGAGGGAAGGGGGAGGGAATAGGGTGGGATTGGAGGGAGGGCTAAATGTGCAATGTGTGCATGTATGATGTTCATACCCTGACATATATCAAAATGTATAATTACAATGCACCAATAAATGAACATAAAAATAAATAAATAAATAAATAAAAACCACTTTCCTCTTACTCAGAATACCCCCTTAATTCAGGGGCTCTCCTTTTGTGGTCCTCCTTTTCTGAACTGTCATTAAATATTCATTTGTAATATCCAAATAAATAAATGGTACCATCCTCCCCAAAAGAAAGAAAAGGTAAAAGTGATATGTTTTTGTGTGTTTCTTTTTGCTTTTGCTTTTGTTACTGGGGATTGAACCCAGGGGCATTCTACCTCTGAGCTATACCCAAGGTCTTTCAATTTTTTACTTTGAAACAGGGCCTCACTAAGTTGCTGAGGCTGGCTTCAAACCTTCAATCCTCCTGTCTCAGCCTCCCAAGTACTGGGATTACTGATCTGTGCCACCATACTCGGCCCCTATGTTTTTTTTTTAATAAAATGTATCTTCCTGATGAATTCAGATGTTTTAATCTGGTGTTCTGCCATCAATGGATCCAGTCATATTGTGTATGAGTATTTCCTCCCTCTATAGAATGTGTCTTTTTACTAATTTTTTATTTTATTTTGAGACAGGGTCTGGCTAAGTTGCCCAGGTTGTCCTCAAACTTGCAATCCTCCTTCTCAATTTCTGGAGTATCTGAAATTACAGGCATGCACCACAGTGACTGGTAGAATGTACATGTACCTATTAACCCCAGGGCATTCTACCTCTGAGCTATACCCCCAGCCCCATTTTATTTTTTATTTGGAAACAGGATCTTATTCAGTTGCTGGAGGCCTAAGTTGCTGAGGCTGGTCTTGAACCGGCGATCTTCCTGTCTCAGCCTCCCAAGTACTGGGATTATGGGCATGCACCATCACACCCAGCTTGAATGTATCTTTAATATACCTTTTGTTCTTTTTCCTCTCAGCATGTTTATTTAACCTATATAATTTTTTAATTTTTAATTTTTTCCTTTCCACCTCTCTTAAGGAAAATCTATATTCATGTGAGGCAACAAAAGAAAACTCTGCCTGGAAAGAAAGCTTTCGCAGAGTCTGATCACTGAGTCTGATTGAATATGGGAATTTGAAATCAAACGAATAACCCATATCCAGAAATAGACAGTGATGTATAATGACAAGACACCAATAAAAGTGTATAAAAAAAGAAAAACACAGCAAACTTTCCTGGTGTTTTTCAGGACAAGGTAGCTTTGTGAAAACTTTTGGAACAGATGGCAGAATAGACTACGCAGCGAACCTGGCATTGGTGGCTGTCGTAGCTGGGCATTGTTTTACTCCGACCCATGCCAGAAGAGAGTGCTCTCAAAGGACTGCAGCCCGGACTCCCTGCCCCTTCAAACCCCATCAGGAGCAGTACGGATCTAATTCTTTTTAAAGAATGTATTTCAAATACGACCTTAAATGTGCTGCAAAAATACTGAACAGAAGGAAAGAAAAGGATAGTAGGGACTGCTGGTGACATTCATTCTTTTCTTTTGGAAAACTATTTAAATTTTTGTTTATAGCATTTTATTAATCTTTATTACTTTGAAAAATAGAAAAAGGTAGAATTAAAAACAATATACAAGTGGATGCAGTGGCATGAGTCTGCCTTGCCCACTGTTGAGGAATCTGAGCTGGAGGATGGCTTGAGCCCAGTTCAAGGTTAGCCTGAGCAACATAGAAAATACTAGCTCAAAATAAAAGTACAGTACAATTCAAGCATGTGGCTGCATCTTCCCTTTGGCTGGGGAAAGCCTTTAGGATAAATCCTGCTTTCTGGACCCTGCCTTGTTAATGCAGCAATACAATAATAACCTAAAATAGGTCTCCATTTTCAATCACTTGCTGAGAAGCTTTCTAAAGTCTCCAAATCTGCCTTATTTCTTCTTTGTTTTTGGCTATAATTTTTATTAGAAAACATTTTAGGATTACATTGCTTCAACTGTTTGCAGCCATTTTAAAAGAATTATATTTATCCAGAGTACTCTATATCTATGAATTTCAAGAATAACAAGTTAATAAGATAAAAGATCTTAGCTTTTTGGGGGGTGGGTAGTGGAGGTTGCTCTCAGAGGCATTCTACTTCCGAGCAATACCCCCAGCCCTATTTTAATTTTTATTTTGAAACAGGGTCTCGCTGAGTTGCTGAGGGGCCCACTAAATTGCTGAGGCTGTTCTCGAACCTGCAATCCTCCTGTTTCAGCCTCCCAAGTACTGGGATTATAGGCATCCCTGGATAGATATCAACTTTTATAATAGAGGCTTTAAAACAAAGCTGTTTTGCCGGGCGTGGTGGCGCATGCTTGTAATCCCAGTACTTTGGGAGGCGGAGACTGGAGGATCAGGGTTCGCGGCCAGCCTCAGCTCTCTCTCTCTCTCTCTCCCTGTCTCTCTCTCTCTCTCTCTCTCTCTCTACCTAGTGAGGCCTTCCGTAACTTCGTGAGACCCGGTTTCAAAAATAAAGTATAAAAAATAGGGCCGGGGGTGTAGCGCGGAGGTAGAACACCCCTAGGTTCAATCCCTGGTACCGCAAAAAAAAAAAAAAAAGCTGTTTTAATGACATCTAAAATAATTTGTCACTTATTTGAGCTTTATTGACTGAATTAAAGCCAAAGTGTTTTCGTGTCACCCAATGGAAGTATTGTAGGGCATTGGGGCATTATTTAAACATTGTTTTTCATTTTGTTTAAAATTATACTATCAGGACAGGCCTGGTGGTGCACACCTATAATGCCATTACTTTGGAGGCTGAGACAGTAGGATCACAGGTTTGAGGCTAACCTGAGCAACTAAGAGAGAGCCTGTTTCAAAATTAAAAAAAAAAGAGTTGGGGGTGTAGCTCAAAGGTAGAATGCTCCTAGGTTCAATCCCCAGTATCACACATACACTCAAAGCCCTCTCTCTCTCTCTCTCTCTCTCTCTCTCTCTCTATATATATATATATATATATATATATATGTGTGTGTGTGTGTGTGTGTGTGTATGATCCATATATATATATATATATATATATACATATCAGAGTTGATGTACAATAGTAGAAGGAGTGACAAATAAGTTCTATTAAATTAAAATGGACAAATTTCAGGATAAATTTCATTTCAAGGGTCCTTCAGGAGAGTCTGGTAGGGCCCACATAAGATGTGCAAATAGATTCTTTGAGGCAAATTTTGTATGTTTGGAGTTTTCCAAAGCAGGAATTCATTACAAGGACTTCTGTGGATTAGGGCTCAGAACACTGTCATTCTAGCGTGTTCACCTGTGTCGCATGTGCCCCGTGCACAGGCATTTGGGTCTCTTTCATAGAGGGGAAGAGACATCTGTCTCAGGTATCATCAGTGACCAACTGTAGCTGTTTACATGGGAGTTTCCTGGGATGTGGGACTTTCAGTGTCAAAGCTGGGGCAGTCCTAGACAAATCAAGGCAGTCAATCTCTCCACCCCATTTTCAGTAAGGGATTTTACCACTCTGACTGGGCAGAAATTGTCTTAGCCACTGTGCATCCATGAAGCAGTCCTAGGGTCCAGATGGGAGGCAGATGTTTTCCTTTATCTCTCAGAAGATAGCAAATCTGAAATCTTCAGCTAACTTCTTTATATATATATATATATATATATATATATATGTATATATATAAATTTTTATGTTTTTATTGGTGCATTGTAGTCTCACATCACAATGAGTACCAGTTTGGTGTTAACATACATGCACACAGCTCTTGGTGTCCCTCCCCCCCGCCTCCCCCCCCCACATGTAGCACTGAGAATGATGTTGGTATAATCTCATATGTACACATTGTTTATGATAGTAACTCCATAGATTCATTTCTTTCTTGCCCTTCCCCTTCCTTGTACCCCTTCCCTTTCACCACTGAGGGTTCTCTGTTGTCATTGGAGTTCCTTTTGTGTTCCCACTACTCCCTAGGTTGTGCATATTAATGAAAACATATGTCCCTTCTTTTTTTGTGATTGGCTAATCTCACTTAACATAATGTTCTCCAGATCTTTCCATTTTCTTGCGAATGCTGTTATTTTGTTCTTCTTTATTGCTGAGATGTCCATCAACAGATGAATGGATTACAAAATTATGGGAAATACACACAATGGAATTCAGCTAACTTCTTTGAACAAGGGGATCTTAGATTCTCCTCCACACACGGAGCAGACAAAAAAGAGTTATCTCATGGTGCCCAGCTCGGAGGCGGATGTGCTTCCAGAGAACTCCACTGATGTGCTACACCCAGGTGGGTGATCATCCAGAGACAGAAGCTTCGTTTAGGTATTTTCCTTTGGCAAGGTTTAGAAAGCGAAGTTGCTGGACTAATCTTTAAGCCTAAGTAGTAAAATATACCATCTTGGGACCAAACAGCCAACTCATCTTTTGGATATCTGCCTGTGGAGGGGTCTGAGGACCACATATTCCTGGAATGGTCTTTATACTTCCTCATCTTTGAGCGTTTACTGGGTTCTATTTCGGGAGGGTAGCATGAGCATCCTCACTGCCAGAAGCTCTTCAGCAGAAATGTTGAGCCAGTTGCCCTGGACCTTCTGATTAATAATAACCTGCTATCTTATAGAGTCTCCCTCACTTCTGAAATTTATACGTAATTTATTGAATGCTCCATTATCCTTCACCTCTACATCTGTCAACTCCTGCTTATTTCCCTCCAGCTCACAGTTTTATTGAAAAACTTCTGTTGGAGAGTTATATATTGCCTGGTGCAGCTGCCCAGGGTTCTCCATGTTGGAGAATTAATATGTTTCCTGATGCAGCTTCCCAGGGTTCTCTGTGCTGAGGATTTTCCCTTTAATATCCATTGCAATTTTGGCCAGTTTCAGTGAGGAAGGGTTTGCATTGCATTGTTCTTATTTATTTTCCTGCCTGAAAACTCACTTTTCAGTTCGGTTTGGAAATGATCTCTATTTTCTTCAATTTTTGTTAATATGTTTTGTTTTGAAGGGGGGCAATGGGAGGAGAGAGAGAGGAAGAGGAAGAGGAAGAGGAAGAAGAAGAAGAAGAAGAAGAAGAAGAAGAAGAAGAAGAAGAAGGGAAACAAGGAAGGAAGTACAACAAGGAAAAAGTTCTGCTCTTGATCTGCTTAATTCTTCAAAACATATGGAAGGTCACTAGTGAAAGTGCTGTGTGAATTTCAGGGCTTTTCTATTTTGATGAAGAAATGGGTATGTCCAGACTTCTGTTTGCAGGTGGACTTTCTGGGCTACCTGTCTTTTGATGAATCCCCATAGGAACGATTTCTTGGCCTGGGTGGCTTAAAAAATCTAAATTTTGTCATTTTTACTAGATATGGTCGGTGAACTCAATGAATTCATTTAAAAAAATTGTGAGGTGGGGGTGGTGGTGCACACCTGTAATCCCAGTACTTGGTTGGGTGAGACAGGAGGATTACAAGTTTGAGGAGAGGCTCAGCAACATAGCGAGACTACCAGCAGCCTAGTGAGATCCTGTTTCAAAACAAAAAATAAAAAGGGATGGGGGTGTAGGTCGGAGGTAGAATGCCTCTGGGTTTAATCCCCAGTACCACACACCCCAAATAAATGAACAAATAAATAAATAAAAATAAAAATGTGTGTGTAGTGCTAGGGATTGAGTTCAAGGCCTTTCTCATATGAGGTAAGCACTCTATCACTGAACCACACCCTTAGTCCTTATTAAAGTATTAACCAAAGGGCATTCCTGCTGTTAAGCCATATAGCTGTGAAACAAAATGGAAAACACACGATAGTTTGAAAAAACAGTTTTATCACCTACTCAAAATAAATCAAGTGCCTATTACGTCTCAGGGAAATGTGCTCATCATATTTGGAACAGATATTAATTTGAGTAAGATGCTTTAAAAGGAAGTGCAAATGTTTAACGTAGCCCATTCATTTTTATGCAGGATTCTTCTAGAAAAGCCTTAGGAGAGATGAGCATTTATGACATGTATGTTCTTATTAGCATCATGCCAAAAAGGACACTTGCAGTTCTTGTTCCTAGAAAGTCATTTAACTTGGCCCATTAATAGCACGTGATTAATTACCGTCCTCCCTCAGTATTCATGAGGGATTGGTTCCAGGATCCCTGCTGATAGCAAAATGTTCATGTGCTCAAGTCCCGTATATGAAATGGCAAAGTACTTGCACACCCTCCTTTATACTTTAAATTATCTCTCCATTACTTATAATGCCTAATGCGATGTACATGTCATGTAAAGGCTTGTCATGCTATATCACTTAGGGAAATGTTCAAGAAAAAGGTCTGTCTCTGTTTAGTCCGGATGCAGTTTTTGTTCTGGGAATATTTTCTATCTGAGGTTGGTTGAATCTGAGGATGCCGAACCTGAGGAGATGGAAGCCAACTGCATTTCCTTCCGTTGGCAGATTTCACTGTTTATTTTTAAAATTCATGATTATGGCTGGGAGTGGTGGCACACGCTTGTAATCCTTTGGGAGACGGAGACCGGAGGATACGGGTTCACGGCCAGCCTAAGCTCTCTCTCTCTCTCTCTCTCTCTCTCTACTTAGTGAGGCCCTCTGCAACTTTGTGAGACCGGGTTTCAAAATAAAGTATAAAAAATAGGGCCGGGGGTGTAGCGCAGAGGTAGAACGCCCCTGGGTTCAATCCCTGGTACCGCAAAAAAAAAAAATTCATGATTATGACTAAAGTTTGTGATCTTCAAGAATAAAAACCTAAACATATTCAAAGCAACACATAGCATTTAATGTGTGCAAAACCTCTAAAATGTAAAATTCTAGTTATTATTTTGTAGTAATCTCATGATTTTTATAAGGAGCTGAAAATAATCCTGTATACTAACTTATGTTTCAGCACTTTCTATAAAGGATATTTTACAACCTATAAAAACTTATAAGTAACAATTCATTACAGCAGAGAAGATAAAAATGATGTATATTCTATATATCACATTACAAAATAGATGACTTCATTATCATTATTATAAATTTATTTGGTCTTCTCAGTGTTGTTCCTCTTCTCTCATCATAAACGACTTAACCATAATGCTGGAGATCTAAAACTTGATTATTTGACACCAAGGAAAGTCACTCCACTTTTGTCCTTTTTCCTTTTCTTTTTTTTTTTTTTTTGCGGTACTGGGGATTGAACCCAGGGGCATTCTACCTCCGAGCTACACCCCCAGCCCTATTTTTTATTTTTTATTTTGAAACAGGGTCTCACTAAGTTGCAGAGGGCCTCACTAAGTAGCTGAGGCTGGTGGTCAACCCGGATCCTCCAGTCTCAGCCTCCCAAGTACTGGGATAACAAGCGTGGGCCACCACGCCCAGCTTTGTCCTTTTTTCTTTGAGAATAAAAGAAAGAACACCTCTACATGGGGAGTCCTTGGATGAGACGTGCATTGAAGGAAAATGGTTTCTCTGGTTCCCTAGTTTGACGCTACTCAGACTTATAGAGTTTACTTTTGTTTAGAGGAAAGGGTTTTGTGGAATGAAGAATCTCTCTTTCCAGAGATGCAGTCCTCGTGGCTGCCTTTCAGCCTTGCTTTCTGAGCACAGAGTCTTGTCATAAGAGGCACTTGTTTCAGACCTACATTTACCTCTGTTTTGCGATGCTTACAAAATGAGCGATTAAGTCACCTCTTACGGGAGATTTCTGCCTTAAATACTTTACTTCTCCTAAATGGGTTGAAGCATCTGTGGAACTGAAATTAATGACTAGTGTGATTTTCCAAATTCCTGGCTTCTGACTGGCCATGCCTTTATTTCCCTGTCACTGGGAAACCTCAAGAATAATTTCTTTTGGGTGTAGAACAGGTATGATTAATGACCTTGGTGACAGTAATTTAATCAATCTATAAATCAAGTCATTTGTTAAAAAGTATATATCCATCATTACCTGGTCCATTCCCTGGATTCCTTCAGGCCCTACCTGTGAAAAAGACACAGCCCTGCTCTCTCCCTTCCAGGAGGGTTAGTAGCGACTGCATAGTAATTTTTATTCAGAATCAGAGGATGACCAAGGGGTTGAACTGGTTTGTATCTGGCATTTAAATCTGCAACCTAATTTTGGTGAGACTTCTGAGGAGCACAGAGGAGAAAAAACATATTAAATTATTGCAAGTCAACGATCTTGCAAAATAGGAATAGGGAGTAATTTCAAATACAATAGCGAAATGTATGTTTCAAACTGAAGTTCAACATCGTCCTCCTAATACATGCATGATATTAGAGATGGCATTATCTCCATTATTGGTCAGGAATGTTCTAGAACTATTTGCTTATGTGTGGTGGTTCATGCCTGTAATCCAATACTTGGGAGGCTGAGACAGGAGGATTACAGGTTCGAGGCTAGTTTCAGCAACTTAGAGAGACCTTGTCTCAAAATTAAAAATAAGGGCTGGGGGTGTAGCTCAGAGGTAGAACACCCTGGGTTCAATCCCCAGTACCAAAAAAAGAGAAAAGATTGCTCGTGCAATTAGACAGGCGTACAAAACAAATGGTGGGAGTACAAATCTTCAGCCTTTGCCGATGTTGTAATTACAAACCTGGAAAACATGAGAACGTGTTTTGTGAACTGAAAAAAAATATCTGAGACGATTATATGGTTGAGTAATTTATTTAGAAGACAACGAAGGTGGCAGTAGTGTTCTTACAAATAATAACCAGATGATAAATATAGTAAAATAAAGTACAGTCATACATCACTTACGGGTGGGGACATGTTCTGAGAAATGTGTTGTTAGGCGATTTTGCTACTGTGAAAACATTGTAGATTGTATTTACACAAACCAAGTTGGCCGCGCTGTCACTAGGTGATATGTAATCTTAGGGGATTCCCCATTATATACCTGGCCCATTGTTGACTGAAATGCTGTTATGTGGCACAGGACTGAACTGTCATAAGAAACACAAATAATTGTGCATTACCGATATAAAGATAAATGCAAAACTTTAATGAAGGGGATGAGAGAGACACCAGTGAAAGCAAAGATGAAAATTTACCTTGTTCCTGGGCAAGACGACTCGGTACTAAGTTATCAACATTCTCTTTTTTCCCTACTTATTTTTGAAAAATATATTTATTTGTTTAATTTTTGAGTCAGGGTTTCACCTAGTTGCAGAGGGTGGCCTCGAACTTGTGATTCTTCTGCCGCAGCCTTCTGAGTCGATGGCATTAAAGGTGTGCACCACCTTACTCAGCCCCCTACTAATTTCTTACTAACATGTATTAATTGTACATGTTAGTGGGGGTCCATGTAATGTTTCAATAAATTCATAAGGCACGCACTGATCAAAGTCAGTTTTCCATTGCTTCTGTTCCCCTTCCCAACTCCGAGAAATCACAAATCTACACTTAGGTTTATTTATTTATTTATTTTTAACTTCCACATATGAAAGAGAATATGTGGTACTTGTCTTTCTGTATCTAGGTTTTTGTTTTTAGAATTTTATTGGTGCAATGCAATTAAACATCATGGTACATTCGTGGGAAGTGGTACATTTATATACCCACGCAACATCTCTTGGTGTGTCTCCCTGCATATCCCACCCTGCTACCCCATCTTCCCTCCCCATATATGCTGGGGAGATTATTTCATGTAATAGAATACCCCCCAGTTCCATCCATTTTGCTGCAAATGACAGAATTTCATTCTTTTTGGATGTGTATATATACCACATTTTCTTTCTCCATACATCTCTTGATGGGCACCTAAGCTAATTCTGTATCAGGTATTGTGAATAATGTCTCAATAAACATGGGTGTGCAGGTATCTCTTTGGTCTTCTCATTTCATTTCCTTTAATATATATCTAGGAGTAGTATAACTATATCATATGGTAGATATATTTTTGGTTCTTTTCACTTTTTAAAAATAATTTTATTGGTGCATTTTTTTTTTTTTGAGGTACCGGGGATTGAACGCAGGGGCATTCTACTGCCACGCTACACCCCCGGCCCTATTTTTTATACT
Organism: Glis glis; assembly: GCA_004027185.1. Taxonomy (NCBI): domain Eukaryota; kingdom Metazoa; phylum Chordata; class Mammalia; order Rodentia; family Gliridae; genus Glis; species Glis glis. Next base: position 5,295 of record PVJS01031285.1, on the reverse strand, counting down.
TTATTTTTGAAACCGGGTCTCACGAAGTTGTGGAGGGCCTTACTATGTAGAGAGAGAGAGAAAGAGAGAAAGAGAAAGAGAGAAAGAGAGAGAGAGAAAGAGAGAGAAAGAGAGAAAGAGAGAGATCTCTGCCTCCCAAAGTACTGGGATTACAAGTGTGCGCCACCACGCCCGGCTTTTATTGGTGCATTGTAATGATACATTGTAGTGCAATTCAAAGTGATACATTCATATATGCATTCGACATGTCTTGGTGGGTTTATCTCTGCACCCCATCCCACTGCCCCCCCCGCCTCCCTCCCGTACATGTTAGTGAGATTGGTATTGGCACTTTCATGTATCGACATACTATTACTTGGTCTGTTTCCATCCTCAAGCCTTCTTTTTATTCTCCATAGTAGCTGTTCTAATTTAGATTTCTACCAAGAGTTAACACTCTCTTAATTTATACTCCCTTAATACATCTCTACAATGCAATCCCGATAAAAATAAAATAGATTCTTCTTAGTTAGAAAACTGTTACACTCAAATTAATTTGAAAATTAAATGTGAAAACACACAGCATGATTCCTAAGAGGTGGATCATGAAGGTACACTAGCTCCGAGCCAGGTGTCAAAATGTTTTTTTTATCTATTTTACTAGAATATGAATAAACAGAGGTATCAAGCCAAGGGAACAGTCTGGAAACACCCATGATGCTTGTTTCCATGTGAGTGACTGGATGCTAAGACAGAACAGCTCCCTAGAGAGAAAACAGGAAATAAAAGGGACTTCAGATAAATGAGGAGAGAGGCCCATAGAATAGTGGGCGGGGTTAGGGGAGGGGGAGGGGGAGGGGGCTTGTGAAGGAAACAGTTCATATATGAAGGTATCATTACTGATCACTAACTTGTACGAGGGGCGGGGGAGCTGGGTAGGATCTAGAGGGAAACGCACCAAGTGCTGTGTGCATTTGTATCACAATCAACTTTACTATGATGTAGGATGACAATGCACCAATAAAAGTATTTTGTAAAAAGAATCAGAACAGCTCCCACTACTCGCGGGGCAGCATTATCATCTCAGTGCAGCACAGGAAGCTGGTTCCAGGTTATTTGGCTTTGGTGATAAAAAAGAAGAGCTACTACCAAGTCTCCTCTCATTCCTTTGTATGAATATTTTCTTACTTTTTCCAAATCTAAACATAGTTCCTCCTCTCTCTCCCTTTTACTCCCTTACTTCCTATTTGGAGATTTGCTACTATCATCATCAAGTTGTTTTTAAAATTTTATTTCTGAAACAGGGTCTCACTAAGTTGCCAAGGGTCTCACTAAGTTGTGTCTGGCCTTGAATCTGTAATCCTCCTATCTCAGCCTTCTGAGTACTGGGATTACAGTCATTCACCACCATGCCCAGCTAAGTTTTTGTTTTCTTTTAAGAATTATTATCATTTGTGCATCTTATGTCAAGATCCAAATCTTTATTTTAAAATATATATCAAATTTATCTACAAGGTCTCTCTCTAAATTCGTGTCCTTAACAGCAGGCCAATAGTATGCAGGTGAAAATGTTTGGGGATTGCTAGTTTCTTTTGGTTTAAAATCCCTTGAAAGCAATGTATTTTCACGGTGCTTGGGTTTTGAGCAGTCGTCAGTGACCGTGTCATATGAACTGGAAAGGAGTTGAGCAGCTTTCCCGCACTATGCACTCCAAGAGCCGCGTGAGGGGGCGACACGTAGACACCCTTTGTCTTCAGCAATCTGCTTTCAATAGGATCTCCTCACTCCCGCAGCTCAGCCTCTATTTGTTAAATCCCCTGCTTCTGAAATCTGCTCTTCTGTATCGATAGCTACGCCTCCCTCTTCCTCTTCTGCTTTTCCAGTCAGTTGATTTCCCGGTTTTTCCCCATCATGTCTGTTTGCTCCTGGATTTCCTCGAGGGCCTCCATTTTCCAAGGCAAGATTGTATATTTCCCCATCCTTCCTTCCTTCCTTCCTTCCTTCGTTCCTTCGTTCCTTCGTTCCTTCGTTCCTTCCTTCTTGTACTGGGGATTGAACCCAGGGGCTTTCTACCTCCAAGCTATATCCCAGCCCTATTTTCAAATTTTTGTTTTGAAACAGGGTCTTGCTAGGTTGATGAGAGTCTCACTACTTACTGAGGCTGTCCTCAAACCTTCAATCCTCCTGTCTCAGCCTCCCAAGCACCGGGATGACAAGCATGCACCACCATGCCCTGGTGTGCATTTCTTTTTTACATCAAGCTTTGACTCTGGGGGGGGGTATCATTTGCCAAATTCTTGATATGTTATTTAGTTCATCTCTCGTAAATTTCTTTTTTATATACTTTTATCGGTGCATTGCAGTCTCACATCATAGTGAAGTTCATAGTGACAGTGACCTACGTGCTCACAGCACTTGGTGAGCTTCCCCCTGGCTCCCTCCCCACCCCACCCCCCTTTCCCACACAAGATACTAAGATGGCATCGGTATTCTCACATGCATACATATGTCAGTGGAAGTGATTCCTTCGTTAACTCTCCCTCTCCCCGGCGTGCAGCATTTTCAGTTTTCTCTCACCAGTGATGAGTTCTCCAGTGGCTGAATTCATTCCATCTCCATCCATTTCCCTCCTTCCTAGATCTGCTCCTCGATGCAGGATCAGCGCCAGCCCTGCCACCTGGACAATGCAGTCATCCGGAACTTTAACTTCACTGCACCGACCTCCCGCTGCATTTAGTAACCTAGAGCGACTTCTGGCTGAATGCGACTTGCTCCCCAGCCAGTGGCTGCTCGGTCCTGCTGGCTGCTTCCTGTTCTCTGTCCTTCTTCCCTCTGGCACTTTCTTCTCAAACACCAGGAATTTGTATTTGATTTTCTCTTCATTTGTTTGGCTTCATTAGAAGGACTTGCTACCTTTGAAAACTTTACTTCTTTGCCAGCATAGATTAATAAAAATAGTGTCGCAAGATCACGCGGCATCATTCTTGTTCTAATATTTGTTAGAGTAGTTGGTTTTTAAAATATTCTAGCTTCATAAAAGCCCTACGTATGTTGATGATACATAATTCACTCGTGAGTTCCCACCTGGATCAAATGTATCAGTCTTTATCTTGTGACCATCTAAGGTTTTTTTACTTTTTTTGTTTTAAATTCCCAACATTTGTTTATTATATAAGCCGAGAATGAGTTCTTTTTTTTTTTTTTGCGGTACCGGGGATTGAACGCAGGGGCGTTCTACCTCCGCGCTACGCCCCCCCCGTCTCACGAAGTTGCGGAGGGCCTCACTAAGGAGAGAGAGAGTGAGAGACAAGGGGGAGAGAGAGAGAGAGCTGAGGCTGGCTGCGAACCCGGATCCTCCGGTCTCCACCTCCCAAAGTACTGGGATTACAAGCGTGCGCCACCACGCCCGGCAGAATGAATTCTTAATAAGTTGGAGTTCATCTGTTCACTCATTATAGCCAGTGGCTCTTACACTTCCTCACTTATCAGAATCAGCTGCAGAGGTTGTTAGACTTTGCCTGCTGGGCCCCACCCGCAGGAGTTCTAACCCAGGAGGCCTAGGGTGGGGCTGGATAACCTGCATTTCTGACGGGTTCCCAGGTGATGTGGATGCTGCTGGTTTGGGGATTGAACTCGTACTTATCTGTGCTAATGTAAGGATTTTGTTGGAAAAAAGTTTGTATCTTTATTTCACTTAATTTAAAATTTTCATCAACATATTGAATTTTCTAAGTTCTGAAATCTGATATTTTATACATAAAAGCTTATTGCAAGACATATGTATGCAAAGACGTGCTCCTGACCTTTCTTATATATTCCAATTCCTGTTCTCAGAAGCAAGCATTTTTACCTCTTAGGACTTTTAATCAAAACCATATGTTTATCAGGCAGAGCAACAATTGTTGTCTGAACGACCCACTATCAAAAGCTATAAGACTGAAATGTACTGCTTCTATTATGGTCTTTATTTATTTATTTGTTTTTAATTATTTATTATTTTTGTGGTACTGGGGATTGAACTCAGGGGCATTCTACCTCCGAGCTACAACCCCAGCCCTATTTCTTACTCTTTATTTTGAAACAGTGTCTCACTAAGTTGTGGAGGGCCTCACTAAGTTGCTGAGGCTGGCCTTGAACCTGCAATCCTCCTGTCTCAGCCTCCCAAGTACTCGGATTACAAGCATGTACCACCTTGCCTGGCTATTATAGTCTTTAAAAGAAAAAACTTAACTGAGTGAGGTTGCATACACCTGTAATACCAGGACTTGGTAGAGGCCGAGATAGGAGAATTGTAGGTTCAAGGCTAGCCTCAGCAACTTAGCAAGACCCTGTTTCAAACACACACACACACACACACACACAGACACACACGCGCGCTGGGATGGGAGTGTAGCTCAGAGATAGAATATACTGGGTTCAATCCCCAGTACAAAAAGAAAAAGCTCTAAGACTTGAGAGACAAGCCAAATCAGAACAGGTGTTCAAATAAAAACACCTGAGGTCTTGTTGAGGAAGTTTCTACCTGTGCCTATATGTTGGAGTGTTGGACCTATGGCTTCTTCTAATAATTTCACGGTCTCTGGTCTAACTTCCAAGTCTTTGATCCATCTCGAGTTGACTCTTGTGCAGGGTGAGAGGTAAGGATTCAGCTCCATTTTTCTACAGGTAGATAACCAGTTTTCCCAGCACCATTTGTTGAAAAGTCTGTCCTTTCTTCAATGTATGTGTTTGGCGCCTTTGTCAAAAATCAATTGGCTATAAATTTGTGGACTTGTTTCTGTATCTTCTATTCTATTCCACTGGTCTATGTGTCTGTTTTTGTGCCAGTACCATGCTGATTTTATTACTATAGCTCTGTAGTATAATTTGAAGTCAGGAATTGTGATGCCTCTTGCATGGTTCTTATTGCTGAGAATTGCTTTGGCTATTCTGGGTCTTTTGTTTCCCCATATGAAACTAATGACTGATTTTTCTAGCTGTGCGAAAAATGATGTTGGAAATTAAAACAAGAATTAATAAGTGGGATAGCATTAAACTACAAAGCTTCTGCTCATCAAAGGAAACCATCAAGAGCTTAAAGAGAAAGCCTACGGAATGGGAGAAGATCTTTGCAAGCTATCCCTCTGACAGAGGTCTAATATCTAGGACATACAAAGAACTTAAAAGACTTTACACTAAGAAAACAAACAATCCGATCAAGAAGTGGGCAACTGAAATGAATAGACACTTCACGAAAGAAGAGATACAAATGGCCAATAGATACATGAAAAAATGTTCAACATCATTAGCAATCAGGGAGATGCAAATCAAAACTAC
>PVJS01031284.1:0-23504 GCA_004027185.1 Glis glis | reverse complement strand
ATCACTGTTTCTCTGGTTCTGGTGTTTCCTTATTATTTCTTCTTTGTAATTAATCTCTTTGAGCATTTTCTCTAGTGCTGGTTTGGAAGACATAAAGTCTTTCAGCTTCTGTTTGTCATGGAAGGTTTTTATTTCTCCATCAAATTTGATAGATATCTTTGCTGGGTAGACAAATCTTGGCTGGAGGTTGTTTTCTTTCCGAGTCTGGAATATGTCGCTCCAGGCCTTCCTGGCTTTCATGACTTGGTTTGGAAGGTCGGGAGTAATTCTTATTGGTTTGCCTCTGAATGTTACTTGCTCTTTTGCTCTCGCTGCCTTTAAGATTCTCTCCTTGGCCTCTACACTGGTCAGTTTGATTATTATGTGGCGTGGTGAACCTCTTCTCTGATCCTGTCTATTGGAGGTTCTATATGTTTCCTGTACCTGTGTATCGACCTCTCTTTCTATGTTTGGAAAATTCTCTAATATTACTTCTCTGAATAGATTATTGATTCCTTTAGTTTCAGCTTCTAATCCCTCTTCTCTGCCTATTATTCTTATGTTTGCTCTTTTAAGATTGGCTGAGATCTCTTCAATGTCCAATTCATGCTGTCAAATTGTTTTTTCTAATTTATTTATTTATTTTTATTTTTATTTTTTTATTTATTTATTATTTATTTATTTATTTATTTATTGCAGTACCGGGGATTGAACCCAGGGGCGTTCTACCCCCGCGCTACACCCCCGGCCCTATTTTTTTTTTATACTTTATTTTGAAACCGGGTCTCACGAAGTTGCGGAGGGCCTCACTAAGTAGAGAGAGAGAGACGGGGGGGGGGAGAGAGAGAGAGAGAGAGAGAGAGAGAGAGAGCTGAGGCTGGCCGTGAATCCGGATCCTCCAGTCTCCGCCTCCCAAAGTACCGGGATTACAAACGTGCGCCAACACGCCCGGCTTTTTTTCCCTAATTTATATACTATGTGTTCATTTTTGGAGAGGTCATCTTCTAAGAGTGAGATTCTGTTTTCCATGTGGTCTAGTCTATTGTTGATGGTCTGTATTGATGCCTTCATTTCAATTATTGCATCCTTCACTTCCTTCAGAGCTTCTTTTTGGTTCCTGCTTATTTGCTCCTTCATTTCTATCAGGCTGTCTCTGAATTCTTTTCAGAAATCCTGTATCATTTCCTCTATTGATGTTCTGAATTGTCCTTCTGGCAATCTTTGTGCTTCTGAGTTGGCGGGTTCTGAGTTGGTGGGATTGTGGGGTCTCATTGTTTCTTTGCTATTCTTCCTTTTCATGGTTTTGGGTTTCTTATGTTTATACCTTTGTTGCTTTTGTTAGTTCTCTTTCTCTCACTCTGTAGGTATCCTATGTCTAATCCCTCTCTCTTTATGGTTTCTTATCCTGGAAACTAGGTGAGCCTTAAAGATGAATATCCTTTCCTGAATGGTTATTCTCACTTGCTTGGTATAATGTCCATTTGCAGGCCCAATTATTGGTCTCCTTCAGTGATTGGGACCCTTGCCTGGTGCCTCTCACTACCTGTGCAAGCAACCAGTGCCGCTATTGCCCTTCTCACTGCAAGCGTGGGTCTCCGTGGTCTCTACTTGGGCTGTCCCTACATTTCTCTCTATCTACACCTATGGCAGGTATCACCAGCAGGGGGCCCTGGGGTTGTTTCTCTCTTTGCCTACAGAAGCAGCATGTGTTGCCTTGCCCCAATTCTGTGCAAACACGGAACTCCACATTTTCCACAGAGAGGGCTGGTTTGGTCCAATTTTCCCCAGGTACCACAGCTGTATGTCCCGTGGTGCTCTCCGAGGACTCTACAAGGGTGCTGCGACCCGCGGGCTGCAAGTCTGTCCCACTCAAATGTCGCCAGGGACTGTCTGCTTATCCACACATCTACCATGTCCCACAGAAGACCCTACTCCCACCTCTGCTGGGACAATCCGCACTGTCCCAGACCCCGTGAGTCCCTGTGGCTGCCCTGGGTGGTCTCCCCCTGAGGCAGCTCGTTGACTTACGGTCTCGTTGAGCTCTGCTCTTAATCTCTGGTGGAGGGGTGGGCTCAGCCGCTGCTGCAGGCTCTGGTCAGGCCTCCGGGCCCTGGGGACTCTGTTGAGTATGGATGGAACTGCTGCTCGCACCTGGTGCTGATGCTCTGCAGTGCTGGTTTTAGAAGAGCTCCCTGGCTTCCTTGTTGGTGACCTGCAGAAGCCGCAATGCCGGTAGCCGCCGGCGCAGTCTGATCAAGATGGCGCTGCTGCCACTTCTGCCAACGCAGCAGTTCGTGTCTGTGTGGCGCTTGGAGTGAGTCGCTGCTGCCTTCACTGCCACTATTCTGCAGCTGCTAGTTTCACAGCAGGTCGCTGGCGTCCCCGCTGGACTTGTGCAGGAGCCACCATGCTGGTCGCCGCCGGCAAAGTCCTGCCAAGATGGTGCCGCTGCAGCCGCTGTGGCCGCCGTTTGGCGTCTTGAGTGTGGCGGAGCCGCTGCTCGCTCTCGTCTCTGCTGATCTGCAGTTGAGCTCACAGCAGGTCTCCGGCTTCTCTGCCGGCGGCGTGTGGAGCCGCGATGCCGGGAGCGGCCGGCACGGTCCGGCCAAGATGGCGCCAACGCCGTTCCTCAGGTAAGGCGCTTGGAGCTTTTTCCTTCCCTCTGCCTTGTCTTCTGGCTTTGATTCCGTCACGTTTCAAACCCTTCGTTGTTTACTTCAAGTTTTTGCTGCTTTTCTTCTCCTGTGGAGAAGTTGCTTTCACGGTGATTGAGATCCAAGTCTCAGAGAGATCGTAGCATGGTGTCTCCCCAAAATGTGATTTCTTGATGAACTTTAAAATGGGGGGCAGAGCCAGGTTTGTTGGCTCACGCCTGTAATCCAGTACTTGGGAGGTTGAGACAGGAGTATCTCGGGTTCAGCAACTTAGCGAGACCTTCAGCAACTTAGGGAGACCCTGTTTCAAAATCAAAACTACTATAGGGCTGGGGGTACAGTATAGAGGTAGAATACTCCTGGGTTTAATCCCCAGCACCCCCCCACACACAACCCCACAAAACAACAACAACAAAAACCAACCAAACGAAAGCGGGGAAGGGTGGGGGCTTTACCTTAATTCTGTGCTTTTGCTAGGTCTTGGTTCACATCACACACGTGCCGGGGTAAATCCCTGTCACCTGGGTTTCTACAGAATGCGGTGCACCTGTATGCATGTCATTTTGACCTTTTATCTATTTAATTTTTTTCGGTACTGGGGATTAAACTCAGAGGCATTCTACCTCCAAGCTACACCCCCAAACCTATTTTGTATTTTTATTTTGAAATAGCGTCTCGCTAGGTTGATGAGAGTCTCACTACTTGCTGAGGCTGTCCTCGAACCTGCAATCCTCCTGTCTCAGTCTCTCAAGTACTGGGATTACAAGTGTGCACCACGCCTGGCTTGATCTTTTATTTAAAAATCAGAAGCCCCCAAATTATAAAAACAAAGTAAAATAACTGTGTTTGCCCAGAAAACACTTCCCAGGGGTCCCCTCCCTATGCAGTCCTTGTCCATGGAGCTGGGGGCCTCAGAGACCCGCAGCCCGTGGGGTGACATGTTCCCAGAGAGATCCTTCTGCAAGGCCTTCGTCCCTCACTCCTCAGTCTCAGGGAGCCTGGAAGTATGATGATCTCCGCTTATAGAAGAGGAAACAGGTTCTGAGAGATGGATTAAATGCGCGCATTGAATGGGATGTTGTGCATGGCAGTGCTGTGTGGGGTCTGGCATACAGTAGGTGTGCATTAAATGTTTAAGTTGGCCGGGCCTGGTGGCACACGCTTGTAATTCCGGTACTTGGGAGGCAGAAACCGGAGGATCCGGGTTCGCGGCCAGCCTCAGCTACTTAGTGAGGCCCTCCGCAACTTAGTGAGACCTGGTTTCAAAATAAAGGATAAAAAATAGGGCCGGGGGCGTAGCGTGGAGGTAGAACGCCCCTGGGTTCAATCCCCGGTACCGCAAAAAAAAAAAAAAAAAGTTTAAGTTGGAGGCAGGTGCTGCTGGGCACAGTTACTCCACTCTTCTATGTCTTCAGATTTTCGAGGCCTTCAGCCTGGCGCCCTCCTGACTGTGGTGCTCCCAAACGCAGCACGGTGTCCTGTGGTGTCCCTGCCTGGTCACCCTGATGACCAAGCGTATTACTCTGGTCCTATAGTATTAAGTAGCACAAGACAGTGGGTACAGTGCACTTGTCCAAAAGGGGGGGCAGTAGAAAGGAGGTGTGGGCAGCCGAGTGTTTGCCAGGTCAGTTTTATTTCCAGCCTCCCTAATTGATCATTTTCCTCCTGTTTGTAAACCTCCGTCGGCATGCCTGGGGACTGAGCCTTCTGTGGCCGCAATGGCTTTGCTGAGTAGCCCTGGCTGGGCGGGCTGACACAGGTGGCTTTGTGTCGTGCAGGGTGTCATAGTTCCCCTCCCTCTGAGTCGCAGCTCTCTTAACCCCTGGGGCAAAACTGGGGGCAGCTGGAAACTCCAGGCCCATACCCAGGTCAGGGCTCCCCTTCATGGAGGGCACCGGGGACTTCATGTCCCTCCAGGTGACAGGCATCATCCCTGGGCTGTGTGTGCATGCGGGGCTGCCCCGCGGCCACGCTCCCTGGCGTGGGACAGCAGACTCTCTCCAGCCTTGCCCAGCCCAGCAGCCTGGCCCTGGCAGCAGGTCATCCCTGCCTCTGGCTGCTGCCAGCGTCCCTCCTCCTGCCAAGCGGCCATCTTGGGTATTGAGGCAGCAAGAGGACCCAGACCCTGTAACCTTGCTCCGTGACCCCTCTCTGCCACTATCTGTCTCTGGGGGCAATGGAGGGTGGCGGTCACCCCTTCCTTCCAGCACCGCAGCCCCCAGCTCTGCCTGTGCCCGGGAGGGACGTGGGGCCTGGGATGATGGTCCAGGGAAGCAGGCTGTCTGCAGCCTCTGGGCTTCCCGGGGGGGGAGGTCTTGGTCCCATCTAGGTGACTCCATTGTTAGGACCCTGCAATATACAGAATCTCATGCAAGACTGGAGTGCAGGGACTTTGACGGGCGTGGCGGCACATGCTTATAATCCCAGTACTTGGGAGGCTGAGATAGGAGGATCGAAGGTTCGCGGCCAGCCTCAGCAATGTAGCTAAGATTCTCAGCAACCTAGTGAAACCCTGTTTCAAAACAAAAAATAAAAAGGGCTAGGGGTACAGTTTGGAGGTAGAATGCCCCTGGGTTCAATCCCTAGTACCACAGAGAAACACAGACATACGCAAAATTTATTATTTTTAATTTAATTAATTAACTTTTTGTGGTACTGGGCATTGAGCCTGGGGGCGTTCTATACCCTCACCCTGAGCACTTTTTATTTTTTATTTTGAAATAGGGTCTTACTAAGTTGCCGAGGTTGGCCTTGAACCTGTGCCTCTCCTGTCTCAGCTTCCCAAGTACTGGGATTACAGGTGTGTGCCACTGCACTCAGCTCATTTTTATTTTTATTTTTATTTTTATTTTTATTTATTTTTTTTTTTTGCGGTACTGGGGATTGAACCCAGGGGCATTTTACCTCTGAGCTACACCCCCAGCCCTATTTTTTATTCTTTATTTTGAAACAGGGTCTCACTAAGTTGCGGAGGGCCTCACTAAGTAGCTGAGGCTGGCCGCGAACCCGGATCCTCCTGTCTCAGCCTCCCAAGTACTAGGATTACAAGCGTGCACCACCACACCCAGCTTTCATTTTTATTTTTAATCGACACATAATAATTGAACAAATTTATGGGGTACCATGTGATCTTTCTACACCCATATACAATGTGTAATGATCAGATCAGGGTATCTGGAATATTTATCACCTTAAACATTTATTATTTCTTTGTGTTGGGAATGTTCAAAATCTTCTCTCCTAGTTATTTTGAAATGAATGATTAGTTGTTGTCAACCCTAGTTACCCTACTGTGCTATAGAACATTTGGAGTTAGTTCTCTTACCCAACTATCCCCCTGTACCCATTAACCGTCCTCTCCATCTTCCCCAGCCCCCTGGCTTTCCTAGACTTTGGTAACCACCAAAAGCTACTTCTATGAGACCAACTTTCTAGCTTCCACTTATAAGCTAGAATGTGCAGTGTTTGTCTTTCTGTGTCTGTCTTATTTCTCTTAACATGATCTCCTCCAGTTCTACCCATGTTGCTACAAATGACAGAATTCCATTCTTCTTTAAGGCTGAATAATATTCCATTGGGTACAAGTACCATATTTCCTTTATCTACTCATCCATCAGTGGACATCTAGGTTGATTCTGTATCTGGGCTACTGTGTAGATTATAGCACTGCAATATTTGTGAGTGCAGATGTCTATCTCTGTGACATGTTGAATTCCTTTCCTTTGGATATATACGCAGTAGCGGGATTGCTGGGTCATCTGGCAGTTCTATTTGTAAGTTTTTGAGGATCTTCCATTCTGTTTCCATAATGGCCGCGCTAATTTACATTCCCACTAAGGCATGTGGGCGTTCTTGGGGAACTTTTTACTAAAAGGTATGAACAGGGTTCAAGGAACCCAGCAGGAATGCTGGGAAGCCAGGGGCCTGCAGGAGCCAGAAGCTCTGAGGCCAGTGGAGGGAGGAGGGCAGGGTAGTCACCAGAGCCCAGGTGAGAGCTGGAGGCACCCAGGGGCCTCAGGACAGAAGCTCTCATCGGAGGACAAAGCTGCTTCCAGCATGGTGGCACTGACGCAGGCAGGGGCACTCCTCAACTTCTCTCCACCGCCCACTCCAGTGCCCACTTCCCACTGGCTGGACCCAACCCGAGGTCAGTGGGCAGAGCAGCCATGGTGGCAGAGCCATGACAGAGGTGGGCCCCAGGCCATGGGGCAGGACAGGGAAGGGTGGGGGCAGCTGTGGGGTGGGGAGCCTGGGCATGTGGGGAACACTCCAGGTGTCCATGGCTCTGGCCGCCCATCCCAGGGTATCAAGAGAAACCCACTTCCTCTCCATGCTGCTCCTCCATATTTCAGGAAGACCCTGGGAAGAGAGGCTGAGGTGGAGCGAGGACCCTGCTGTGCTCAGCCTTTGACTGTCAGAAGTGTGGGGATGAGCCAGGCACAGTGGTGCACGCCTGTCATCCCAGTACTTGGGAGGTTGAGACGGGAGGATCGCAGGTTTGAGGACAGCCTCAGCAACTTAGTGAGACTCTCAGCAACTTAGCGAGAAGATCCTCAACAACTTAGTGAGGCCCTATTTCAAAATAAAATATAGAAAAAAGGTTTGAGTGTGTAGTTCAGCGGTAGAATGCTCCTGGGTTCAATCCCCAGTAAATCCTCCCTACACACACACAAAGTGTGGGATGGATTTCAGAGCACAGCGGAGGCTGAGGTCCCCCGGGGCCTCTTGAGGTTGGAGACCTTCCAGGTCTGCGGCAAGGATTGCAATGAATAATTGCAACATTCACCACTTGATGCGCACCTACTGTGTGCTGTGGACTGTTGCAGATGCCGCCAAGATATTCACCAAGATGCACAAGCACCTGTCACTGGCCACACATCAGTGCCACTTTCCGGCGCGATCTTTGAGGTCCAGCAATGTTTGGCCACAAAGAATGACCTCTGATGGCCTGCTCCATCCTGGGCCCTCGCCTGCACGGGACTGAGCCCTGACACCTGGATAGGGGCTGCCATGGTCACAGCCAGGGCCCTGTGGCTCAGCAGCTCCCAGCCTGTGGGCAGCGCCCAGCAGAGTTGGCCGGGAACCCAGCCTCCCGGCCTCCCCTCCCCAGCTTCACTGCACCCTATGGCTTGGTTCCCATTGTGTGGCCACAATGACACAACGACAGCTGTCGTTTCTGAGGCCAGTGGTGGGCTCTGGGTGATCATTTACAGATCTGGAGGGAGAGATAAGGTGCTCACGGCTGCCAGTTGTGTGCCCTTTATGGGTCATAAAGAGATGGCACAGCGGGTCCCCCATCCCAGCCTCCCCCCACTGTCCTTTCCTGCCTATCTTTTATTGTCCACTCTTATCTTCCTCCCTCCCATGCCCCACCCTGTGCAGATCCCCAAGACCATAACCTTCAACTGCTGCTTCCTGACCTTCTGCCCCAGGTGCAGAAGGAAACTTTATCAGCAGGGCTGGGAGGGCTTGGCAGGCCCAGCCCTGGGTGGCCAGAGAGGGGGGCACTGTGTCAGCATAGCAGAGGCCCGGAGCTGCCCGGCTTTGTGGAGAAAAGGGGTTCTAAGGAATCAACTCCAGACTAAAAGCATCTTTGTCAGCGTCTGGTGTATCTCCCCTGGGACAAGCCCCTGCTCCAAGGGCAGTGGGGATGGGGTTGGGGTTGGCCTATTTCTCCTAGTCTTTTATTTCTCTGCACAACAAAAGCTGTTCTGATCAGAGAGTTAGGGAACTGATGGGGACAGGCATCCCTGAGTTACCAGGGACCTGTGGGGACACCTGGGCCTCTGTCTTTGCACCTTGGAATGGAGTCAAGTCCTGGAGCCATGTTTAAACCTCTCCTGATGGTGACGTGGATGTGTGACGGCCCTCCTCCGTTTGGGAGGGAGTAAGATGCGCTGGAAATGTCAAGGGTTGTGAACCCACTTTTCCCCTGGATGGGAGTTGAGCCTCAGTGTCCCCTCGTCTGCCTGGTGGAGCCGTGATCCCTACCTCACAGCCACTGCGACTGGGATCAGCATATCTCTGCTGAGCGGGAAGAGGATGTCTCTGGAATCAGAGACATGGGCTCAGATCTTGGTGTTACCATCAGACAAGTCCGCCTCTCCCTGCTCTAGTTTCTTGTTTACAAAATGGAAACCAGAAGCCCCCTTTCTGGATGCAGTGAGGTCGGAAGCAAAGAATGACCTTGCTAGTGGCAAGTGCCCAGCCAGTGACAGTGGCTGTCAATGGTGCTGAGACACCAATGTTCCCATTTCACAGGTGAGGAGACTGTGGCCCTGGGAGGGCATCCGCCTCAGCCCTCTTTCTTCCTTTGACTGACCCATGCAGAAGTGTTTACTCCCAGAGTGGGCCCAGCCACAGGCTGCCATCTGTCCTCTTTCCCTGACCCAAAGCCACAGCTAGCAGCCATTGCTCACATGTCCTGCATCCCCCATCCTGGTGGTGGGCCTGGGCGCTGGTCCCCAGCACTCAGCCCCCTCTGTGAGCTTAGGGGTGTTGGGGAGCGCCTGGGACAGGTGGGTGCCAATGGGCTCCCCCAGCCCCAGTTCTTTTGAGTCACCTCCTCTGGTGCCCAACCCATGTTTGTTTTGTCTTTCTGGGTTTCAGCCCTTTGGCCAGCGGAGGTTAAAGATTACTGAGGCGCTGACAATAAAAGTGCCCGTGCGCTGGCCTTTGACCGCCCATTAGAAGGCAGCGGGATCCCGCTCTGCACCACCGCCCCCGGCGAAAGTGGCGAGGGTGTGGGCGGCACACCCTCCTGTATTAATATTAAGAGGACAGTCGCTCCTGCCTGGGCAGTTGGGCCAAGTTTCTCTTTTATCTGCAGCCAGGGCCACAATGTGGCATTGTTCTCCGTCTCAAAGGCCACCGGGTGGCCCCAGAGTGGACCTGGGACTGCCTCCACCTGGTAGAGTAAACACGCACCCCAAGGTGGCCACGGGCAGCGGGGAGCCAAGCTTTCTCTTCCTCCTAGGAGAGGGAGTCTTCCCCCAGTGAGCCTGGGAATCACAGGCCTCACGGAGCTGTGAACCCCCTTTCTGGACCTCAGTTTCCCATCTGGGCAGGTTAACTCACCTACACCTGGGCCCCAAGGCCGGCATCTTCATCTTCTCTGTGCTCTCTGGACCTGAGAAAGTGGAGGACTTCCTTCCCAGAATAAGGCTTTCTTAGTGCGCCAGAGAGAACGAGCCGACACAAAGGAAGCTAATGATGTTGAAATGCAGTTATCAAAATATTTAAAAACAAATGTGAGATAATACACGTGCATTCACGAATGCACCAAATAACCAGTCCCAGCCTCGAGTCTAGCGGCTACTGTAATCTCCAAGGAGTGATGGCTGAAGATCCTCTCACAAGGCGGTCTCCGCAGCAGAGTCACCCAGACCGCCCGTGTTTCCCAGAGTTCTTTTGACCTATGTTTCAAGACAATTTTCATTTGAAATAACTATAGACTCAGAAAAAGTTGCAAAAGCAGCAGAGAGGTTTCACTTACCTATCGCTGGCCTCCCCCATTGGTCCCAGCTTACATGATACGTACCCGATCAGAACCAGGTCACCGGCGGCCACAGCGCCATGTGTTAGACAGAGGACCCCCAACTCAGCGTTCACACCCTTTGCGTGAACTTCCTTTTGTTATGTCTTTGTGTATAATTTTATGCTAATTTATCACAACACGAATTCCTAACACTCAAGACCATACTCAAGATGCAGAAGGCAGGCTGTGGTGCTGCCCAGTGGTTAGAGCTCTTGCCTCCTGTGGGCCAGGCCTCGGGTCTCGGGTTCCATTCTCAGCACTGAAAAACAAAAACGTAACAAGACCAACAGATGCAGAACTCGGGCTAATAGAGCTGCCCCAGGTCTAGAGCAGCACCCGCTCTCTTTCCTTAGCCTCCCGCATCCCACTCATCTGCTCTCCAGCCTGTATAAACAATAGTAATTAACACGTGCCACCCACCAACCAAACACTTTATCACAGAGGTAAAAAACTGAGGCTCAGAGAGGTTGGCTAGTTCCCCGAGGTCACCCTGCAAAGTGAGAGTCGCCTGAACCTGGGCCTTCCCGGTTTAGCCTCATCTGCGAACCAATAATTATCCCAGGTTCAAATTGAGAGACTTGGGCTCAATTTTCAGCTCCACGACCTGCTAGCGGTGTGGTTCTGGATACATCTTGAACTTCTCTGAGCCTTCCAGATGAAGGTTTCCACGAGGTGGAGGAGTGCTAAGCCCACCTTGATAAAGGTGAGTGCCAGGGGAATTGGAGAGGACAGGCCCCACACCTCTGGTGGGTCTCCAGGTTTTTGGGGCGAGGTGCCCCCTCCGGGGATGGGGCAGGGTGTCGGAGCCACGGTGGCCTGGGAAAGCCCAGTGACTCCTCGCGCACCCTCGGGCGAAGCTTGGTGGCAGGATTATCCTCACTCTCTCCTCATCTCCCACATTGCTCCGCTGCCAGAGCACCCAACCAGGAGTCCCATCAGTCGCAGGTGGCTGGAAGAGGGGCAGAGAGAGATGACACCTGGAAAGATTCTGTGCTGCCAGGTGCCCGGGGAAACTGGTGGAAAACTTTTGGCATTTAGTCTATGATTGATTGAATAAATCAGAGAAAGAGTGAGTGATATCCTCAAAGTAAGGCGCCATCCAGAGCTTTCTGTGTTAGCCGGAATCCTTTAATTGCAAGTAACAGAATCTCAAATTGGCTAATGGGGGAAAAGAGTGAGATATATTGGTTCATGTCACAAAACATCCTCCAGGGTAAGGCTAGAGTTGACCTCAGCACACCTAGAAAGTGGGGGACCACACTGCGCATGTGCCCGCCATCCCTCCCTCCCTCCCTCCCTCCCTCCCTCCCTCCCTCCCTTTCTCCATCTTCTGGGGAGGAACACATGGCCAGAGGAATCCTACCCTTCCACCTTAGTGACTTGAGAGGACAGGTGACTATTCTCCTCCAGCCCATTCAGAAGACATTCTGGGGCAGGACCCAGCTGTCTTGCTCCCATGCCATGGCCACATCTGGACCAGTCACCACGAGCAGAAGGCTGGGCCGGAGCATGCGCTCACCCCTGGTGCAGGCAGTAGGATCTGTGCTTCAAAGACTTCTATGTTGGAGCAGCTGTGAAGGGCTGAAAAACAGCTAGGTGAGACTTTTAGGAAGGTGGCCGGATGTCCAAGGTCACCACAGGAAGGTCCTGAGAGGCTCTTTACAGACAAGAGGGGAATTCTGGTGCTGTCAGAGAACATGGGTGATTCAACGAGTCACCAAGTGATTGAAATGATTTAATGTCCTGTCCAAATATATATAGTTACAAATCCAGACTAAGCAAAGAATTGGAGAGCCTGGATTCTTCAGTTAAAGAGGCCAGGCCTGGAGGCCGCATTCATTCGTCCATCAGTGTTTGCTGAGTGCCTGCAACATGCAAGGTGCTGGACATTAATGAGTGAAGGGGACATGGTTTCTGCCTCAGTTTGCCTGATTGTGTCACTCCCTTGCTCGCAAACCCTCAGGGGCTGGCCAGTGCCTCAGGAGAGTGCTGGAGCTGCTCAGCTTGGCATTTGAGCACCATCCCTCTCTGCGGGCTGGGAGCTTTCTGAGCCCATCCCACCTTTGCAGGCCTCTGCTCGTGTCCATGCCATCCCCTTTGCCTGGGGTGCTCTCCCCCAGTCTCTCCCAACCCCATCTGCATCCCCCTTCAAGGCCCGGCTCATATCCACCTGGTCTCTGCAGCCAGTGCTCCCGCCCCGTGCTGCCTGTGGGGAATGGAGTGTCATGGCGGTAAGAGGCTGAGTCTATGTTGCCACAAGGGCCCGTGTGGCACCCGAGAGCACCTCTCTTCCTTGGAGTTGGATCCACTTGGAGGTCCAGACTGGGGACCCTTGTGCCATCCTTACTTTTTCCTGAAAACACTTGAACCCCATTTTTCATGACAGAAATACTGCTTTACTGCTTATCTTAAAACCTTCAGGTGAGGCTCCTCTTGCTGTTGACTCGAGGTGAACTAAGACCCAAAGCCCCACATCATGTTGATGCTAAGCCGGGCCACACAGGCACTCAGGAGGCCTGAGGCTGGTGGTGTGAGCTGGACCACTGAGCGGGAAGTCCAGGCCATGCCCAGGCCCCCACAGGGCCCCGTCCTGGGCCAGCAAGATACTTCTGTCCAGCACTTCTGCTAGGAGTCCAGCGAGAAGACCAAGGACCTCCGAGGAGACATTCCTCTGCCTGTGAAGAGATCCGCGAAGCCTGACAGGTCATTTGAAATCCAGACTGGACAACCCACTGTCTCCTACTCTTGAAGGCAGCTGCTGGGATTGAGAAGGAGCCCACAGATGGGAAAAGAGGTGGCAAGCCATCTGGGCGTGGTGGTGCACACCTGTAATCACAGTACTTGAGAGGCTGAGACAGGAGGATTGCAGGTTCCAGGCCAGCCTGAGCAACTTAGCGAGACCCTGTTAAAAAATATATATATATATATATATATACACATATAGATAGATATAGGATAGATAGATGATAGATAGATAGATAGTTTGGAGTTAGAATGCCCCTGGGTTCAATACCCATTATCATACACACACACAAAGAGGTGGCAGGCCTGGTGACCTTGAAGCACACAGATAAGATTGCTGGAGCCACAGCTCAAGATGACACTTTGGCCCTGCAGAATGTGCCCCGTCCTCTGCTGCCTGCTCCCTGTGGGCTGTGCCCATTCTCCAGGCACCCACATGATAAAGGACTTCAGTGCAGAAGAGCTGGTGGCCTTCCACAGACAGCGAGCCATGTTCCTGACTGCTCATAAAGAGGCATGTGTGGCAGCCCAAGAAGAAGGATTATTATACCACTAATGGAAAAATTGTGTTTGACATACATAAGAAATAAAAGGAGATTTTAAATGGGTAAGAAGTAAGTCGATTAGAAAGTGAACCCCTAGAAATGAAAAAATAATTGCAGTTAAAATTCAGTGGACAGAATTAATAGTTTAGATGAAGATGAGGAGAGAATTAGTGAGTTTGAAGAAATATAAAGACATTATTGAAAATCACTCCAGAGAAATATATGTGGGAAATATGGAGAAGAAGCTAAGAGACCTGTAGGATAGAGTGAGAAGTTCAAATGTTTTAAAATCAAAGCTCCAAAAGGAGAGGAGAGTAATAATAATAATAATAATAATAATAATAATGAGAAGAAGAAGAAGAAGAAGAAGAAGAAGAGAAGAAGAAGAAGAAGAAGAAGAAGAAGAAGAAGAAGAAGAAGAAAGAGGGAGAGTAGAAGGAAGGGAGAAAGATGGAGGAAGTGATGGGGCAAAACCAATAATATAAAGAGGTAATGGAGAGAACTTTCCAGAATTGAGAAAAGAACAACCCCCAGAATAACCTCCAATAAATTCCAAGCAGGTAAAATTTAAATAAAAACTTAACATTATGAAATTCAGGAATTTCCAAAAACAAAGAAAAAATTTTATAAGTAGGAGAGAAAAGATAGATAATACATAAGACACAGCCTGACAGCTGACTTCTCCACAGAGACAATAGGTGCCAGGAAGCGGTGGAACAGCATCTTACATGTGCTGAGCAAAAAAAAATCAATTCCATACCCAGAGAAAATGTCTTTCAACAATGAGGATTAAATGTAGTCGCTTTTAGATGAACCAACCAGAAAATTTGCCCTTAACAGACCCTCACTAAAGGATTTCTAGTGAATGTACTGTGTAAGCAGATGGAAAATTGTCCAGATGAAAGAGCTGAAGTGTAAGAACAAATGTAGAACTAAGGAAGTGTTAAATATGTGAATAAAACTCATTTTATATTGACTATTTAAAACACAGTGTGGGAGTACTGTCATGTGCACACTGAGTAGGCTCATAGTTGGTAGGGACGATGACAGACGATGATAGCAATGGTGAACACAACAATTTGCAGAATGGTTCTATAGGAAAAGTGCAGGATTAATATCAAAGTTAGGTGTGATCATGAAACTTCTGGGTATTAACTGAATGAATTTGAGAAGGTCACTTCAACTCCCTGTGTGTAGTTTTTTTTTTTCCTTGTGGCATTGGGGATTGAACCCAGGGGCATTCTACCTCAGAGCTACACCCCCAGACCTATTTTATCTTTATTTGGAAACAGGGTCTTGCTAGGTTGATGAGTCTCACTACTTGCTGAGGCTGCCCTCGGACCTGTGATCCTCCTGTTTCAGCCTCCCAAGTACTGAGATTACAGGCGTGTGTCACCATGCCTGGCCTGAGTGTAGTTTTATAACATATTAAGTGGCGATAAAGATAGTGTTGTGTTTGTAGAGTTTTTGTGAAAATAATTTAGATAATACACATGAAACACTAAGCACTAGGTGTAGCCCATAGTTGGCACTTTGAATTGCAATGTGAATTCCAACTCATCAGATCAGTCTGAAAAAAAGAGGGACAAGTGTTAGGAAGGTGGGTCGGGGCCCAGTTGCTTATGGATACTCATAACAAAAGCTACCATGTGTTGAGCATGTACTATACACTAGGCTGTGAACTTTTTATAACTTTCTTATTTAATATTTACAATATTTTTGTGAATTAGGCAGTAGCATACTTAGCATATTGAACACCTGAAGCAGATCATTTTTTTTTTTTTTTTGCAGTACTAGGGATTGAACCCAGGGACATTCTACCTCTGAGCTACACCCCCAGTCCTATTTTTTTATTCTTTATTTTGAAACAGGATCTCACTAAGTTGCGGAGGGCCTCACTAAGTAGCTGAGGCTGGCCGCAAACCCGGATCCTCTGGTGTCAGCCTCCCAAATACTGGGATTACAAGCGTGCGCCACCACGCCCGGTGAAGCAGATCATTTTTAACACCTCAATATGACAAAATTATTTTCAGTAACAATCATGCAATAATCAGTAATAACCATTTTATTAATTATTTGGTTCTAAAACAATTACGTACAATTTAAAGATATTTATATTCAGTGAAATATTTTACTTATGAACTAAAACTTGCACTCGTCAAAAATGCTATACTTCTCAGTTTGTGAGCTTGAACGATTTCCAACCTGGGTGAACTTGCTTTCCAAATGAACATTTGTGACTGAGTTCCCGTGTGGCGACTGCACACCATTTAACTGGGAGTTCTTTGCATTACCTTTCAAGACCTGGGATACAATATTTAACAAAGGATGAGTAATAAAAATGTGCTAATGTGACGCTTACACACATATTATTAAAACTCAACCCTAATGACAGCAATTATTTAGAACTTAGACCAACGGAAAGTTTTTTTCCAGGGGGAGTATTTTATCACTGGTCTTATTTAGGATTGTCAGTGTATCATGTTAATAAAAAGCAAATCAACTTTTTGTTGGCTTTATTGTTGCTTTAAAATCATCTACAGACAAATGCCTGCATACTGGCCCAGAATTCTTACAAGCCCACCCTTGATGTACCATGAAATGCTACTGGGTTAGATGCTTTGTTGAACATTTTCATCCTGGTCAAAGCTCTTAGGTTTGAATGTCAAATTTGTTATAATTTGGTGTTTCATTCAAAGCTATCAACTTAGCCGGGTGTGGTGGCGCACACCTATAATCCTAGTACTTGGGAGACTAAGATAGGAGGATTGCAGGTTTGTGGCCAGCCTCAGCAGCCTTGTGAGGCCCTCCGCAACTCAGTGAGAGCCTGTTTCCGAATAAAAAATAAAACATAGGGCAGGGGGTATAGCTCAGAAGTAGAATGCCTCTGGGTTCAATCCCCAGTAACACACACACACACACACACACACATACACACACACACACGCACACACACACAAAGCTATCAACTTAATATCTATTTGCTTATCTATCTACAATGTACATTATATTCTTTCTTTTAAATGTATAATATATATATCATTTTAAAATTTAATATTATGCTAATCTTTTGTTGCTTTCTCTTAAAGTGACATGAGAGATTTTCCTTTAGTACATATAAGGAGAGTTATATCATTAAAAAATAGTTATGTGGCATTTCATAGAATAGGTGCACTATAATTTTAGAGGTACACTCATGTGTTGCTTAATGATGGGGGTTTGTTCTGAGAAATGCGCTGTTAGGTGATTTCACCCTGTGCAGTCATCCTGGATTGTACTTGCACAAACTAAGACAGCTGAAAGTCTCTAGGCGATAGAATCTACGGGACCACTGTTCTACATGTGACCCATCGGTGACCGTAATATTATGCAACACATGGCTGTAATTTAAAAAACTGAAGCGTAAGTCAGGCGTGGTGGCGCATGCTTGTAACCCCAGTACTTGGGAGGCTGAGACAGGAGGATCCAGGTTCGTGGCCAGCCTCAGCTACTTAGTGAGGCCCTCCGCAACTTAGTGAGACCCTGTTTCAAAATAAAGAATAAAAAATAGGGCTGGGGGTATAGGTCAGAGTTAGAATGCCCCTGGGTTCAATCCCTGGAACTGCCAAAAAAAAAAAAAAAGAAAAAAATTGAAGCATAGCATACATGTAAACACACACACAATCCGTATCACGTAGCTTAATGAATTTCTCAAAACCCAATTCACTTGTATGGCGTCCATATATATCAATAAATAGAAAATTGTCAACACCCCAGAAGCTCCCGGTAGCTCCATGGACAAACACTGCAAATGAGATCTTTTCTTCCCCTGCCCCAGACCTTGGGTTAGCAGCTCAAAACCGCTTGTTGTTCTTTTAATGTCTGTAGTATCTGTGCTTGTGTCCCTCTTTCATTATTGAAATTGGTCATTGTTTTTCTTGATTACTTTAGCTAGAGGTTTATCAATTTTATTTATTTTTTCAAAGGATCAACTTTTAGTTTCACTTTTTCTCTTTGTGTTTTATTTTCCTGATTTCTATTCTTTATTATTTCTTTTCTTCTACATACTTGTTTTATTTAGAATTTTTTAATGTTATGCTAATATAGCATAATATTTCTTAATATAGCAGCTTATAGCATAGACTTTAGACCTTTCTTCTTTTCTACTATATCCTTTTTTTTCTTAGAAATGAGGGTTTGAACCCAGGGGCATTCTACCTCTGAGCTACACCCCCAGCCCTATTTTATTTTTTATTTTGAAACAGGGTCTCACTAAGCTGCTGAGGGCCTTGTTAAGTTGCTGAAGCTGGTCTTGAACCTGCAACCTTCTTGTCTCAGCCTTCCAAGTACTAGAATTACGAGTGTGCGCCACCATGTCGGCTTCTACTATGTCTTATAAAACTATAACTTTTCCTCTTATCTCTTTATTTGGCCAGTTTTCATATGTTTTGTTTCTGCTATCATTCAGTTAAGGATATATATTTTTTTGGTACAGGGGATTGAACCCAGGGGCATTCTACCTTCGAGCTACACCCCTAGCCCGATTTTTTATTCTTTATTTTGAAACAGGGTCTCGCTACATGCCTGGCTCTCTTTTGAAGTTTATTGAGACTTATCTTAAGGCCCATCACTATTCTATCTTGAAGAATATTCCACAATCACTTGAATTTGTATTCTACAGATGTTGGGTGTACTTTCCTACAAATATCAATTGATATGCTTGATAGTCTTTTTATAATATCAATGATTTAAAAAATATATCTTCAAATCTCCAGCTATGATTGTTGATTTGGCACCTCCTCCCTTTAGTCCACCTTCTTTAGCTTCATGTATTTTAAGTCTATTTTTTTTTTTTGGCAGTACTGGGGATTGAACCCAGGGGCCTTCTACCTCTGAGCTACACCCCCAGCCCAAATTTTTATTCTTTATTTTGAAACAGGGTCTCACTAAGTTGTGGAGGGCCTCACTAAGTAGCTGAGACTGGCCACAAACCTGCCATCCTCCGGTCTCAGCCTCCCAAGTACTGGGATTACCAGCATGTGCCATCACACCCAGCTCTAAGTCTATTTTTAATGCACATTTATTTGTAATTTTTATATCTTTCTGTTCTGTTGATTCTTTTATCATTATGAAATGTCCCTTTTTAGTAATACTTCTTTTTGTGTAATCTATTTTGTCTAGTATTAATATAACCATTTGTATTAGTCAAGGTTTTACAGAGAAACAGAGCCAATAGAACAGATAGATAGATAGATAGATAGATAGAGAGAGAGAGAGAGAGAGAGAGAGAGAGATTGGCTCTCATGATTACAAAAGATGAAAAGTACTAGGATGGCCATCCACAAGCTGGAGAGCCAGAGAAGATGGAACCTGAGAACCAGGGAGACCTACCCTACAGCTTCCAGTCCAAGGCTGAATTCCCAAGAGCCACTGGTGCAAATCCCAGAGTCCAAATGCCAAACAACCTGGAGTCTGATGTTCAAGAGGAGCAAGAGTAGAAAACACACCCTGCATAGGGAGGAAGAACCAGAGAGAGTTTTCCTGTCCCATCAGGGTCGCCAGCCTTTTGGATGATGCTGCCCACACTGGGGAAGGGTCTTTCCCCCTCAGTTTGTTGGTCTTTGTACCAGTCTTCTCTGGAAATACCCTCACAGACATGCCCAGACGTAGGCTTTACCAATTCTCTAGGCGTCTGTATTAGTTAGATTTTCATTGCTGTGACCAAAATATCTGACAAGAACAACCCCTAGGAGGAAAGGTTTATTTGGCTCATGGTTTCAGAAATTCAGCCCATGGTTGGCTGAGAGAGAGAGAGAGAGAGAGAGAGAGAGAGAGAGAAAGAGAGAGAGAGAGAGAGAGAGTCCTTAGGGCTCACACCTGAGTGACCCACTTCCTCCAGCCAAGCCTCATGTGCCTACAGTTACCACCTGGTAAATCCATTCCAATTATTAATCTGCCAATGGATTTGTCCACGGATGCATTTAGAGCCCTGATTCAATTATTTTACCTCTGAACATTTCTGCACTGCCAACACGAGCTTTCTGGGGACATTCTACACCCAGACCATAGCAGCACCCCTCATACAGTCAAGGCGACACCACAGATTAATAACCAAACCACTTCCCCTTTCTTTTTTTTTTTTTTTGCGGTACCGGGGATTGAACGCAGGGGCGTTCTACCTCCGCGCTACAGCCCCAGCCCTATTTTTTATACTTTATTTTGAAACCGGGTCTCATGAAGTTGCGGAGGGCCTCACTAAGGAGAGAGAGAGAAAGAGAGAGACAGGGAGAGAGGGAGAGAGAGAGAGAGAGCTGAGGTTGGCCGCGAACCTGGATCCTCCGGTCTCCGCCTCCCAAAGTACTGGGATTACAAGTGTGCGCCACCACGCCCGGCAACTTCCCCTTTCTTATGCACACTGTTTACATGGTACGTCTCTCTGTCATTTTGCTTTGAAACTATCCATATCTTCGTATATAAGGTGTATCTCACTGATAACATTTAGCTGGGTTTTGCATTTTTAGTGTGTGTGTATGTGTGTGTGTGGTACTGAGGATGGAACCCAGGGGCATTCTACCTCTGAGCTACACCCCATCCCTATTTTATTTTTATATTTTGAAATGGTCTCACTAAGTTACGGAGGGCCTCACTAAGTAGCTGAGGCTGGCTGCGAACCTGCGATCCTCCTGTCTCAGCCTCCCAAGTACTGGGATTACAAGCGTGCGCCACCACGCCTGGCTTGGATTTTGCATTTTTATCTAGTCTGACAATCTGTCTTTTGGTTTTAGTGTGTAGTCCATTTATATTTAACCTAATTATTGATTTGTTAGGATTTTGGTCTATCATTTTGCTACTTGTTTTTTTATACCTTTCCTCTTTAAAAATTAGTCTTCTGTTACTCTTCTTCTGAATTACAGTTTTTGTTGTTTCATTTAAATTCCTCTGTTGGCTTAGTAGCTTTATCTATTAGCATTATTTTTAATGGTTGTTCCAGAGATTACAGTAGACATCTTTAACTTATCACAGTCTACTTAGAGTTTATATTGAAATACTTCAGATAAAATGTAGGAACCTTGCAACAATGGCTTTATTTAATGTTATAATCATAATATTGCCTCTATATTTATTATAAACCCACAGTACAGTGTTCTGAGTTTTTCTTTAAATAATCATGTCTTTTAAAAACATTAAGAGAAGAAAAATATATCCATAATATTTACCCACATAGTTTCCATTTCTTGTGTAGTTTATTTATTTATTTATTTATGTATTTATTTATTTATTTTGGTACTGGGGATTGAACTCCGGGGCATTCTACCTCCAAGCTACACCAACAGCCCTTTTTATTTATTATTTTGAAATAGAGTCTCACTAAATTGCTAAGGCTGGCCTCAAATGTACAATCCTCCCGTCTCGGCCTACCAAGTACTGAGGTTACAGGCTCCCACCACTGTGCCCAGTTTTGTGTATTTTATTCTTTCTTTATAGATCCAAATTACTATCTGGTGTCATTTCCCTTCAGCCAGCCCTTTAGCATTCATTTCTTGTAATGTAGAATTGAGTTTATCAGTCAGGTGTGGTGGTGCATACCTATAATCGCGGTACTTGGGAGGCTGAGACAGGAGGATCACAGGCTTGAGGACAGCCTCCACAAGTAGTGAGACCCAGCAACCTAGCAAGACCCTGTTTCAAAAACAAAAAAATAAAAAGGGGGCTGGGGGTATATAGCTTGGAGGTAGAATGCCCTTGGGTCTAATCCCCAGCATGCTTGTAATCCCAATACTTGGGAGGCTGAGACAGGAGAATCGCAGGTTCGAGACCAGCCTCAGCAACTTAGTGAGGCCCTCTGCAACTTAGTGAGACCCTGTTTCAAACTAAAAAATAAAATAGGGCTGAAGGTGAGATCAGAGTTAGAAAGCTCCTGGATTCAATCCCTGGTACCCCCCCCCCCCGCCACACACAGAGAGAACTGAGCGTATCTTTTATTTTTTTGTCTATATTTTGTTTTCATTTTTGAAAAGACCATTTTTGCTGGATATGAGATTCCTGGTTGGCAGTTTTGTTTTGGGATACTTTGAATATGCAATTTCACTGCATGCTGGTCTTCACTGTTCCGATGAGAAGTCACTGGTTCAATTTGTTCTGCACACTTCCATTTTTCTTGGCTACTTTTAAGAACTTTTCTCTCTCTTGCTTTCCGTCTTTTGACTATGGGGTGCCTATGTATTATTTTCTTTGCATTTTTTAAATCTTGCTTGGGGGTTTTCAGCTTCTTGATCTGTAACTTAAAATTTTTCATAAAAATGGGAACTGTGCTTCAAATATTTTTCCAGTTCCTTTCCCATCTGCTCTCGTTCTTGGACTCCAATTACATCTATGTTGGATTCCTTGCTATTTTCCCATAGTGCTCTGATGTTCATTTTCCTTCAACCTTTTTTTTTTTTTTTGCTTCCTGCTTTGGATTAGATAGTTTCTATCCACTGATCTTCAAAGTCACTAAAGATTCATTTATCTTCAAGTTCCCTCAGCCGCCTCCAATTCATTTTTAAGTACATCTAGTATATTTTTGATTTTCCATTTCAAATGGAGATTGAATCGGGTCTTCCTTTAGCCTTTTTTTTTGTGTGTGTGGTACCGGGGATTGAACCCAGGGGCATTCTACCTCCATGCTACACCCCCGGCCCTATTTTATTATACTTTATTTTGAAACCAGGTCTCACGAAGTTGTGGAGGGCCTCACTAGGGAGAGAGAGAGAGAGAGAGAGAGAAAGAGAGAGAGAGAGAGAGAGAGAGAGAGAGAGCTGAGGCTGGCCGCGAACCCGGATCCTCCGGTCTCGGCCTCCCAAAGTACTGGGATTACAAGCGTGCACCACCATGCCCGGCTTTCCTTTAGATTTTTTAAACGTTCATTTTCTCTGTTAGATGTGCTTATTTGCTCGCTCATTAAGACTACATTTTCATTTAATCTTTTTAAAATGCCACATTTCCCTGTATTTATTTTAAATATTTATAGTAGCTGCTTTGGCGTCTTTGTTGGCTAATCCAATATCTGTGCCAGTTGGAGTCAGTTTCTATCGCCCGCCCTTTTCCTTGAGTAGCTGTTACATTTTCCTGTTCATCGATGAGTCTAGTATTTTTGTTGTTGTTGTTGTTGTTGAAAACTAGACTCTGTGAACAATATATCCTTGTGACTCTAGAATCTGTTAGTTTTTTTTTTTTAGGATCGTTTTTGTTTCTCTGTTTTTGTTCTAGCAGGCAGTTAATTTACCAGAACACAATCTTCAAATACATTCTTTTCCAAGCTCATTTTTTTTTCAATTTCCAGCTGCTATATTTTCATCTTGACTCCCCGGGGCTTCCCTGCAAGAGCAAAGCTGGTGGTCAGCCAAGGATTTTGGCCAGAGTTGATACCCACATTTTGGCATTCACCCTTTCTGTGATTTTCCTGCTCCTATGGTTTCTGTCTTAAGTTTCTACCTGCTCTGCAGATCCTGAGCTCCGACCTCCACCATCTCAAGCCAGTAGGATTCAACTTCCTGCTACCCAAGACCTGCATGTTTGGGAATGTCCGTAATGATAAATGCAGCAAACTTACAAATCTCTCCAGTGACGCTGTCTTTCCAGGGTACATTCTGATTTCTGCCTGACTTTCACTGGGCTTCCTGGGTTTGCTATGTGTGTGCGGATCAGTATGACTGTTATTTGGTCAGAGTTTACGATCATATATATATATATATATATATATATATATATATATATATATTTATATATTTGCAGTACTAGGGATTGAACCCAGGGGCATTCTACCTCTGAGCCACACCCCCAGCCCTATTTTTTATTCTTTATTTTGAAACAGGGTCTCACTAAGTTGCAGAGGGCCTCACTAAGTACCTGAGGTTGGCCGTGAACCCGGATCCTCCTGTCTCAGCCTCCCAAGTACTGGGATTGCAAGCATGTGCCACCACACCCAGCTTATTCTTTATTTTGAAACAGGGTTTCACTAAGTTGTGGAGGGCCTCACTAAGTAGCTGAGGCTGGCCGTGAAGCCACGATCCTCCTGTCTCAGCCTCC
>PVJS01031283.1:0-23507 GCA_004027185.1 Glis glis | reverse complement strand
GCGTTCTACCTCCGCGCTACGCCCCCGGCCCTACTTTTTATACTTTATTTTGAAACCGGGTCTCATGAAGTTGCAGAGGGCCTCACTAAGGAGAGAGAAAGAGAGAGAGAGAGAAAGAGAGAGAGAGAGAGAGAAAGCTGAGGCTGGCCGCGAACCCGGATCCTCCGGTCTCCGCCTCCCAAAGTACTGGGATTACAAGCGTGCGCCACCACGCCCGGCTTTCCCTTCATTTTTTAACAAATATTTGCTAGCACTTACCATAGCCAAGCACTGTTCTAGGCAATAGAGATACATCAGTGAATCATTGAAGAAGCTTACATGAATGAGGAAACAGGCAATGATAAACAACAAATTTAGAGATGCCTGCTATGTCAGAACTAATCATTGCTACAGGGAGAAAGAAAAGTGTTTTATGGCATGCTGAGAGGAGGGACTGTTGTATTACATATGGTGATCGATCTTTCTGAAAATGCAATAAATGTGATATTTGAGCAGAGATCTGGAGAAAGGAAGTGAATCACTTTGATATTCAGGGGAAGAGGAAATCTAAGGCACAACAAGGAGCCAGTTGTAGCTGGAGCGATGTACAAGAGAGGAAGGCAACAAATGAACTGGGAGAAGGAGCAAAAGGCTAAAACATGAATTCTCCTGAATTAATTCCACATTTTGCTGGAATACATCCTCCTCTGAGTTCTAACAGTACCTATGTTTAGTAAATTTTAGATTCAGATGCAGCATATCCTCTCAGTTCTACCTCTAATCTCAATCATTGAAGCAGAAGCAAGTTATTTGCAAATGAAACCAAGTTCAACTTAGACTTTGCAACATATCGCTTACTACCTGCCTTGGAGTTTCTTTGATATGATGGTGTAAGTGTGTTCCAGTACCCACCTAGTACACCTCCATATGTGGTCTTGGTTATAAATGTGGCAGGGACATCACAGGCAATCAGGAAACCCTATTTGAAGAAGAGAAGTCAGTATGTAAATGTTCCCCTCAAGCAACTCTTGGGTGTATCGTTTCAAAGCACACTGTAGACAGCTTCCCTGAGGGTCCTGATGAGATCCTGCTGAGTACCCAGAGTTGACCAACTCCAGAATAGATCTTTGTATTGGCTTTCCCTCTATCCCCAGGTTTCTCAAACCAATCTCCTCCCCCTTTTTCTGAGTCACTTCTCAGATAAATTACCTGTACATAGCTCTGTTTTCCTGGGGAGCTCATACAAAGATACTTCTGGACACCTTATATTCCATAAAATATATTTATTTTCCTTCACATTTAAATAATTTTAGCTGTTTATAAAATTTTATTTTTCTTTAAATTTTAAAGACTAGTTTCCACTGTTTTCTTGTACAGAATATTACTAATGAGAGGTGTGATGTCAAATTGATTCTTGATTCATTCATAAGTCATCTTGTGAGGGGGGGTACTGGGGATTGAACCCAGGAGAATTCTATTTCCAACCTACATCCCCATCCCTTTCTTTAATTTTTGACTTTGAAACAAGGTCTTGCTAGGTTGCTGAGGGTCTCACAACATCACTGAGGCTATTTTTGAACTTGCAATCCTCCTGTCTCAGCCTCCCAAGTACTGGGATTACAGGTGTGTGCATGACTTCCATCTAGTCATATTCTTTTTATCCATGGATAGTTTTTGAAATTTTATTTGCCTTTTATTTTCTTAAATTTAACTTCAACAGATCTAGGAGTAAGGTTTTGTTATTGATCCTATTGGCACACCCTTCAATCTGAAGTTTCATGTCTCTCTCTCTACTGGGAAATATCTGGCTACTGTCAATCTTTTTGTCTTTTTATGTCTTTCTTTTTCTCTGTCATTCTGACTCCTTGTAGAATTCCTCAAAATGATTTTCAAACTCATTTAATTTCCTTGTGTCCATGTCCACTAATATATATATATATATATATATATATATATATATATATACACATATATTATACTATAATATACTATAATATAGTATATATTATACTATATTATATTTTAGTGGATATATATAATATATATAGAGAAAATATATATCTATATATAGAATTATTTGAAAATTAGTATTCAGAAAATCTTGAGTGCCTGTGTAGAATAGAAACCTAGCTTGTGGGTTTCTGAGGGCCCCACCTTGCAGCTCCGCTGGCTCTGACTACAACTCTGGGTTTAGTCTCACCTAGGATCATATGAGAGCAAAGTGGGTTCCATAGACTCCTCTATCCCACATCTACACCACTCTGTCCCAGTTTCTAGTGCCCAGAACTAGCAAAGTCATGTGCATGATTTCCTTTAACAAATGGGGCCTGTGTTTGGTGCATTCTCTGTAGAGGATCTTTTGGTTACAAGAAACGGAAGATCTTTCGAAGTGCCTGAAGAGTAATTTTGTTTGTCTTCCCATGGTCCTATTTGTAAAGCATCATGGATTCTCCCTGCATACCTAATATTTACTGAATCCTCCCTTGCTTTGTGCCAGGGCACTCTTCACATTACCAGGGGAGAGTGATGAACAAGATGGGGTCCTTGATTCATTCTTCTGTTCACAAGAGTCTGGCCCCTCCTAATTTGCCTTACGTTTATCTTGTGGTCATTCAGCGAATTAGCCCATATTTCTACATTTTATTTCAAATTCCCAGTGGAAAAAATATGGGTCACTAACTCTGGGTCCTACTTAGTATACAAATCAGTTATTCCAGAATCAAGTGTAGTGCCATATCAAATAAGTCAGTTGACAGGAAGAAATTCAGCATGACTACTTTTCCCATAGTAGACGTTGCAAATGAAACAGATCTCCAAGAAAGGGGCTTAATGTAGGTAGGTGGAATGAACAAGAATAGTATATCCACATTATAATACATCCTAGCTTTTAAAAAATCCCCAAAGATAAAGAGCAGGACTTAAGTATGCTATTCCCCCTAGTAATTGATTAGGGATTCATAACCCATGAATTCATTAACACTTTTGCATTCCCATAGTTTGCTTTAACCTAGAGGAAATAACACTCCACAAAACAAATGTATTATTTTGTTCATTTCAGGACAGAATGATTTGGCCTAAGGAACAAAGAAAATTGAGATAGTGTGCTCAGATACATTTCTAACGAATCACAGCTGCAGTGTTTATTCAGGAAAAAATGATTAGAAGGAGCTTGTGTATTGGATTTTGAATCCTAGAAATATTAAGGATCAATATATCAAGGAAAGTTTACGCCTATTAGATCAGGGCAGCCAACAGAACAAACACTATTAAACAAATTTCAAAAGATATAGTTTTATATGAAAAAGAAGTGATTCTCTCCTGACTTACAAGACATTTCTCCCTACCTTTCTTGCACAACACCAGCATTAGCATACAAATCCATCACAAATTTTAGAATCTGTATAGCAGAGAGCAACATGAATAAAAATGCAGGTAACATAGATAATAATAATTGTTATTATCATTTTTATTTTTTTTTTAGTATTAGGGATTGAACCTGGGGCATTCTACTTTTACACTACACCCCCAGCCATTTCATTATTCTTTATTTTTTTGAAACAGGGTCCAGCTAAGTTGCCCAGGGTCTCACTAAGCTGCTGAAGCTGGCCTTGAACCTGTGATCCTCCTGTCTCAGCCTCCCTAGTACTGGGATTACAGGCATGTGCCACCGTGCCCAACCATAGCACAATATTTTAAACTATTGCTCCATTTTGTACAAGCTTTTATTAGTTCTTTTCAAAAAATGCTTTTATGCTCATTCTGGAAAGTATTTCATCATTTTATTTATTTTTTCATATTAGTTAAATCAGGAGAGAAAGAAGAATCAATTAAAGATGAAAAATATACTTAAAGTATACCTCAATTCAATAAACGTTTTTATGTACCAACTTTTCATGAAGTTTAGAACTCAGAACTTAGGGTCTAATAAGACAAATAAGCTCCATTTTTTCCCTCAGATTTTTTTTACGAATTTCTTCATTTATCAGCTTGTATAGTGATTTCCCCACCTAAAAGATCTAGACGGTTCAATTTTCTTAAGCATACATTAATTTCTTAAGGAAACAGAACTAGTCAGTTTTAGGAATTTTCTTTGCCCAACATTTTAGTTTCTCACAGTAGATGCCAACAAGGAAAAATGGGATCACTCTATTTTCATAGGCATTCCTTACCCCAGTGAGCTTTGCATTTAGGATACAAAAGAGCCTTGACATATTTGCAGTTCATGCTGGCTCTTTTAAGGCATAGAAATACACCAATACCTACACCCACAAACTAAGTATCACCACTATGATTTTTATAAATGTAACTCTAATTCCAAGATTGCAAGGCTAGAAATCAGGGGCAAGTATCCAGTTTAGAGGCAAGAGTGGTAAAGTGCAGACAGGGTGAAGAAAAAAATAGCAAGAACAATGAAGAACCCAGTCAGGGGAGAAAGAGAGTTGAGTAAATATCTGAATTCAAGCAAAATGACCAAGTGAGAAATAAAGTAATCAAGACCAGTTACCCAACAGGCTTGGGACAAGGCGGTTCCCCAGGAATTAAAACTGGACCACTGCCACAGAATTAAAAGAGCAACACATGGGATACCATGCTGAGCTCTACAACGTTGACGTAAAACATGTGTAAGTACCATTTTCTTGAGGCTGGCATTGGTTTTTAGGACTTAGGAACAAATTTAAATCACCCTGGCTATGAGTAGATGAGGCATAAGACATAGGAAATTAATACAGTCAATGGGCCTTCCCTATCCATGGATTTGACAACCTTGGATCAAAAATACTCAGAAAAAAATTGCGTCTGTATTGAACATGTGCACTATTTTTTTTCTTGTCACTATTCCCTAAACAATAAATACAACGACTATTTGCATAGCATTTACATTACATTAGGCATTCTAACTAATCTACAGATAATTTAAAGTATACAGGAGGATGAGCATAGATTATATGCAAAACCCACTCCATTTTATACAAGGACTTTTTTTTTTTGAGGTACCAGGGATTGAACCCAGGGACATTCTACCTCTAAGCTACACCTCCAGCCCAATTTTTTATTCTTTATTTTGAAACAGGGTCTCACTAATTTGCGGAGGGCCTCACTAAGTAGCTGAGGCTGGATGCAAACCTGCAATCCTCCTGTCTCAGACTCCCAAGTACTAGGATTACAAGCGTGTGTCACCATGCCCAGCTTACAAGGACCTTGAGCATCCATGGATTTTGGTATCTGAGGTGGAGGGCCTTGGAACCAATCTCTGGAGGATGATAAAGGATGACTGGATGCCCCAACATTTGTGATGTTATAAAGACACACCATCAGGACAGTGTTTATGAATACAACTGAGAACACTTGGGTTTTGTATATTGATGGGAACTAACTTCCTTTAAAAGGAGCTAGGCACAGTGTCACATGCCTGTAATCCAGTACTTGGGAGGTCGAGACAGGAGGATTGCAGGTTTGAGGTCAGTCTCAGCCACTTAGTGAGACCCTGTTTCAAAATAGAAAGTAATATAGGACTGGTGGTGTAGCTTGGAGGTACCAAAAGAAAAAATGAAAAAGCAAACAAACTTTAGAATGAATTAGACAGTCCCTTTGAGGTAATTCACCAACTCAGAAGTTTCAAATTCAACAATACATGCTTATAGCATGTACTATCAATGACAGCAATATTCTCAAGGGAGCAAAACTTGTTTTTTTTAGGGATGAAATATAATCTTACTCTTTTATGTATAAAACACAGACACAGGTATGCATATAGTCCATAAAAAGATATCATGTAGAAATGTGTTATAATTTTATTGGATGGGGACGATTAAAAAAATGCCTTGCCAGACATGGTGGAGCATGCTTGTAATCCCAGTACTTGGGAGGCTGGGACAGGAGGATCACAGGTTCAAGGCCAACCTCAGCAACTTAGCAAGACCCTGTTTTGAAATAAAAAATAAAAAGAGAGGATGGGGTGTAGCTTGGAGGTAGAATGCCCCTGGGTTTAATCCCCAGTACCACACACATGCACACACACACACACAAAAAAAAAACAACAGAAAAAGAAATTGTTTTAACAAATCTCTTCATGGGGGTAATAGTAACAAAAACATTCAGAGGCTTTAAAACATAAAAGTTAACTACAAGTATTATACAAGAATAAGTCGAATAAATAATAATAAGTTATTATATGATAGTATACACTCGATTGGTAGAGTTGAAAATTAATTAATAGGTAATAGATTCTTGTAAGTATATTTTTATTAAATTGTGGATTTAGATCTATAATTACCTAACAAAAACCCTGCTTTTGATAGATTGATTTATACTTTCATGGCATAAATTAGCTTAAATAAGCACTATTTTATTCATTCAAAAACAAAGGTTAATATATAGATAAATATGCTTCTCAAAAGAACTTAATATGTACTCATGTCAGAAAATAAGCACCTGAGCTGGGGGATGTAGCTTAGTGGCAAATGCTTGCTTAGCATGGGTTCAATTCCCAGCATCATTCACAGAAAAAATATGAACACCTATCTATATATTAATTACTTCTTCTATTCTTCTATTCAAGGATTATATAGAGATACCAGTCTTGTACCTGGGAGCCTGAGATGGGAGGATGACAGGTTCAAGACCATCCTCAGCAACTTAGCAAGACTCCCAGCAACCTAGCAAGACCCCATTTCAAAACAAACAAACAAACAAACAATAAATAAAAAGGCTGGGGGTATAGTTCAGAGGTAGAATGCCCCGGGTTCAATCCCCAGTACCCTTCACCCCACCACTCACACACATTATCAGTCTACTGAAATAACAGCAACTTCGTGTTTGGATTAGTGAAGATTTTTTGGACTTGAGAGCCTTCCATGGCTGGCTATTTCATTTTCATGTTGTGTTCTCCTCAAGGTCCTTGGCTTCCTAACCTATCCCTGCTGTTCCTTTTACTTAGGTTACCGTGATTGAAACTTTCAAAGGGAAAAAATACCCTTCGAAGAAACAAACCCTGTCGATTTTCCTCCTGTTGCCCTACCTGTTCTAGCTGGCCTCAGTGAAGAATCAGGAGGGGAAATAACTTTCCAGCTTGCATACTGATGACATAGTCACAAAAAAGATTAAAGATTAGATGTCTTGCTAATTAAAAGAGTAATAAAATCAATGAATTATGACATTTAAATTATCTTTATTTATTAGGAGCATCTACTCCACATGAAATCACTGCCCTATGGAATAAAATGAATGATTTTGATGAATTGATATTCTTTTCTCTTATATGGAAAGAACTATAGGAGGAGAAGAAAATGAGGGAGGGAGGCAGAAAGGAAAGAGTGTGTTTTCTGCAAGATGGTTATAATCTTCAAATTTGAATAGCTGGAAACTGTTCATTACATTCTCTAAATTAATTAAAGACAATTTAATTAATTCCATATTTGGACACCAAATTTGATTCAAACCACAAGGTTAAAGAAAAAACATTCAATTTTTTCCCATTTATAGTGTATTTCCAACTTGGAAAGTTTGACCCCTATTATTGCAAAATTATTTGATGAACATGAAGGGGAATTAAAAAAAGAGGGGACTTCAATTAACTAAAAGCATTGTGTTATTATTAATTACACTGCTTTCATTTAGAATAGTGTGGGATTATTACAAAGAATTTCTTACCTCAATTTTTCCCTACCTTCCTAAAATAGTCCTCTTTTAATGAAGTTGATAGTTCTCAAAGAGTCGTCACCACAGATGAGATGGTTATTTTTAAACAAGAGGAAAAAGAAAATAACCAATTTGAGGATCTAGGGGAAAGCTCTTTCAATACAAGTCTGAGACCCGTTGAGGTTCTCTTTTCCAGTACATTAAGTTGGTTGACCACAAAATAACACAGTGACCACATCAAAATTACCTCACCAAGAATTCTAGATCAAAACTAGTTATTTTATGGAATTTGCTTCTTTGTCAGACTTATTTTAGAAGGGTGTTTTGTCAAGTACTCTGATATCCATAAGTTCATACACATTGCATTTATTCTTAAAGGGTTGAAAGCAAAAGCTAACCTAAATTTCACTTTATTTGCAAAATTTCTGTCATTTGTTGGGGATGGGAAAAGTATGGGGAAGAAAACGAAAGAAAGAAAAAAAGATCCACTCTTCTTTCCCCTGAAGTTCTGTGAGTCGCAGGCAAGGTTAGACCACTTCGAGCCCTGAGAGGAAAATGGATTTCTGTTTCTATAGAATTAGTACACGACTTAATATATGCATTTTTTTAAAGTCCTGCCTTCTGATCTCAGTTAATCTGACACTTCTTATGATCTGGAACACTGTGACTATCTTCAAACATTTCCACCACTTCTCAGTCTTTCATTTTTGTGTTTGTTGTTTTCCTCTTTGATACCTTTATGTTCTTGCTTTATTGTCAGAGTATAAAATGTCTACTTGAGCATCTTTCTAAAAATTCTTACTTTTACTCATATCCCTGGAGCTAAATTAGGGTCACAGCAGATCAAAAATTCTCCCTTTCTTGTAACACTCAGGTTATTCTTGGGCCAAGCAATAAACTCAGGCTTCAGGAATAATAAACAAAATGGATCCATTAATATAAATGACCAATAAACATGTAACATTACTCATCTTCATCGTTTTTTTTAAAAAAGAAGCTAAGCCATATTGACAATGTTCTTTTTAATAAGAATAGCATAAGTAAAATATTATTAGAAAATCTATGCGGTATAAGTTTTCTTTTTTACCATTTTCCAACTTTCTAAGATAACTAAAAATATCATGTGCTACTTTAGTAATAACAAGACAGTAAAGCTTATTAAATAAATATAATGCACACCTACTGCACAAAATAGAATAAATTTAAAAAATAAAATATCCCACAGTTGTACTTAACCATTCAAAGGCATCCACAGATGAATATTTGTAATTTCTTCAGATCTGGTTTTCTATTCGTAGTCATTTTAAAAATGCTTTGGGTTTGCACTGTAGAGTCAATATTATATCTTTCCCTAATTTAATATTAGATTATTAATATCTTACAGATATACTTCCTTCCCAAAGGAAATCATACAGATATTCAGATTGAACCACATGAAATTGCCATTTTTATAGATCAAAAATGTCCAAACATCGGCAATTTCATAGGGCTCAAAGAAATCGCTACAACCTGAATTTTAAGAGCAATAAGAATGACAAGTAAAACAAAAGCAATTTAGCTTTTTCTATTCCAACATTCATGTGCTTTTTTATGTTTACCTGCAGGAACATCACATAAGATATGGAAACATATCTAAAATAAACAGATACTTCAGTTATATGAGTAGATAATATATCAAGTCGTCTGGTCCCTTTATTTCTAGAGAATTACTCCTCTGAAGAATACCGCGAGAGGTCAGATGCACCTCACTTGATGCACCTCGTGCTATGACCATCACAGCCTGGTTCCATGCCAAAATTGAAGTTCATGTGCCGGTCAAGGATATGGCAAAAAATCCAAGCTACACTAAGGATGTAACTTTCAGTCATTGCTATGACTCAGTGGCTGGGTTTGACCACAAACCAACTGTCCTCTGTAAATAAACTGAATTTAGCTACTAGGCAGAGCTAACTAGAAACAGAGTAGTATATATAGTAGTTTATCTCTTTAGCATAATTCAAGGACTGCCAGAAAGACCTGCTACTCAAAAACAGCTTTCCCACAGCTGTATGAATTTACCAGTATTGTCGACTCATTCTTTTTTGTAAAGGTTTATGTTCCTTAGTCCATGGTATTTTTAACAGTCTTCAGAAAAATATAGGTACAAAAAGTTCAGAAAGTGAAGATAATCCCTCTAATGATAAACTGATTTTCTTCATATTTTCCCTAAGGACTGATGGTTTAAGTTCACCCAAATATAAACCATCTACTATTAACGTTCAGAAGTTCAGATGCTATTTGGATTGTATCTTAGGAAATTATTTTAACATACCTCACAATGTATTTTATGGAAATCTTGAATTACCCTCCAACTACAGCAATACTGGACACCTTTGTGGCAGATACCTGTATGGGAACCTGCCCTGCCCACAGCGTTCTCTATTTAACAACTGCCCCCACATATGCAGCTGGGTCCCAGCAATGCAGCTGCACCTGCACCCTACTCCACGGCCAACCGAACTAAGGGCAGATAGTCAATATGCCCAAGCTGAGTTCATTAGGATCTTTCCTTCAGGAAGATGAAATGGGATTGAATGGGGCTAGTCTCTTGCAGATAGATTTAATGTAAACTCAAAAGGGGAATCCTGACCATGATCCACCATGCTCAGGGGAAAGAAAGACATAAAAGAGACAGAGAGTGTGTGAGCAGAATAAAGCAGGCATACAAAGAAGAATGGAGATGAGAGGTTTTGTGGTCTCCAAGGAAGACTGAAGGCAGAATGCCTGTTGGTGAATTTCCAACTCCTGATTCCAGTACTCCATCAACGGCACTTAATATATTGTGAGAGGATATGTCCCGTGGGTATCACTGATCCCTTACAATATATCCCCCTTTATTTCTTAAGCTAATTTGAGGTTGTGGTTAATAATTACAGAAGCCACAACAACAACAAAAGACAGCAAAACAATACCAACTAATTGTTATGGACCACCAATAAATGTCAGGGACCGTTTTAAGTCATTGTAAGATTACCTGCTTTGTCTTCACAATGACTTAAGCAATAGGAGATGATCAATCTTAAATTGGCATTTGGATGAACCAGGCTAATGAGCCTAACTACCTGTCAAAAATGACCTAATGTTTAACTACAGAGTATATGAAGAGTTCTATAAAGCATCATGTTAGATCGTCTCTTAAGCCCAAACATGACCACTGAATCATAATATCTGGAGGATAGGAATTTTTCCAACCATTCCCAGGTAATTCTAATGAACATTTTGAGAATGGTTGCTCAATGATCAAGCAGAGGATACAGATGAGGATTGTTGTTGGGCTTGTGGTGGCAGTGTGGTGTGTGGTATGTGTAAGGGAACAATGCCAAGTGGATGAAGGGTTTCCCTTGCACTATCTTCCAGATCCATCAGTACCATTTGTCTTGGCCCCACATAGCCTAATTTCCTGGGATTCAAAAATCTAGGCAAGAAGTAGCGGGTTCATCCATGGGAGAATTTACACTGCCATGGGAGCCAAAATTGATTATATAAATTTTCAATCCCCACCACAAACATAAATATTCCACTTTGAGATCTTAATCTAGAAAAGTAAGGGACTTTGGTATAAGGATTTCCTAAACTATAACATTCCCTTCTGTGCATGGATATCATGCACATTTTCTTTCTGAAGTAGAAACATATCATTGTGTTTTTATTCTTTTTTTTAAGCCACAGGGATTTCCCAACATGTTATCATTTGTACAGATGGAAATATTCCATTTCTAAAGAGTGGGAACTCTTTTCTGTCCTATTTTATTGGTTCTTCTGGTTATTCAATTTGACAGACTATAAATCCTCTGTTTACCATTAAGCAGATTGTGAATGACAGGTTAGCATTAAGTATTTTGGACACACAAATTGCAGTTGGGTAATCAATAGCTCCATCATTCTCGGGAAATTATGGCCATAATTGAAGGGGGTGTAATAATCAGGGAGAATTGTATGTTCTCTTTATATGTAGGCTTAGCAAAAAAAAATCCTTAAAATAAAAACTAGGACAGTTCACAGTTGCCATCATTCTGATTAATAATAACAATAATGAAGGAAGGCAGGAAATAAATGGTTTGTGGTCGAAACAGAAGTTGTGGTCTTCTTTTTGGATGCTATCTTTTCAGCAGTATAAGGCATGGGAAACAGGAAGATCATTACTCAAATATAATGACACTATCCAGTCTCATGGCCAAGTGTGCCAATCATTTATTAATTTTTTAAAAATTTTGTGTTGTAGTGCTTCTCTATTAATGAGTTGATTATATTTTTAGAAACCATGGAGAATGTGTAGACGCTGATGTCACTGTACTTTGGCTTTGCTAAGGGTGCCTATTGTGCACAAAGTTGTTTCCTTCCTTGGCTGCAGGCCACTAGACTGCTGCTCTCTTGTTCCCCACCCACCTCTCTGTTCCCTCCTCCGCATACAAACACTTGGAATCACATGGAAAAAATGATTCTAAAGGCCTAAATCTGCTGTCTCCACTGATGACTAAATTAGGTTCCCCACTATGTAATTTTAAAGTCCTCTATATTTTTTCTTTCATGACTTCTCTTATGAATGTAATGAAAAAATTATTTATAATTATGCGCTTCATTTTGGGTGCTCTGTTCAACATAAGCTCCACGAGAGCAAGAATCTTGCGAGTTTTGTTTTGCTTTGTTTGGTTTTGTTGTTTTCTACCTATAAACCCTCACACTGTTGACAATGCCAAGCATATGAAGTATTGATACCTGTGTGTGTGTGTGTGTGTGTGCATGTGCAGACACACATGTATATATTTTTATCTCCAATTAACCTTGTGCTCATTATCACTGAATGCTTTTTACTGAAAGAATTGATGGTCACCTTTTATTATTCACTTATTTAATACAACTTAATTAAAAAAGATCTAAGAAGTTAAAATTTCCACATTCTCTCCAATACACAAAAATATACAGATTTAATCACCACCCACTTCTCAGTAATCTCAAGTGATCCCAAGACCTCTGTGGGTTTCGTTTACTTATTTGTGTGTCTTCACTTGCCCTTTTCTATTGACTAAGTTAAATTTCTCTCCTTAATACCAGTGTCCTAATTTTTCCAGGGTAGCCCCTAGGCCAGTGTCCCCTACAGAATCACAATACCTCAAGAATGACAGTTGAACTGGGCTCCTCGGGGCTCACCTGCGCACACACCTAGGGTGAATGCTGCATGATGGAGGCAGAGCATTTGCAGTGGGATTTGTGCTTCTAATTCTAATCAGAATCCACAATTGCATTATTCTGTCCTGTTGCTTTCCTTGTTCATCCAGTTTTCTGTGGTCACCTATGTTGGATGGATAAGAGGGTGCGTCATAAGAGTTTAGCAAAGCTGTGCTTTCCATCGTTCCTTCAGAAGCTTTGATTTCTGTTTAGCCATGTGCAGCTACTTTAAGCAGTATCTTGAGAGGTTCTTTAGTTGAGGACAAATTTGTCCACCAGAGGGCTGGACGTTTGGTTTGAATTAAATGGTGCGTCCAGACTGCAGTAGGATTATATGAGAAAGCAGCCAGCAATAAATCTTACTTTGGTAACTACCTAAAATTTTTTAGCAATCTACCAAGCATATATAAAAATTATACCAAGTATAGATATGTTAAACGAACCTACTGAAATTAATAAGTGCATAGATCTATTTCTTTAACTTGTGGTAGAACTTCTACTTGAAAAACAAACTTGCCACTCCTTGCCCTCCCAAAAATGAGCTGGAGATTGTTATTCTCAAATAATTTAGGAAAGAGAAAATAAGGGAGAAAAATAATAATGAAAAATATTTTGAAAGGCCGGGCGTGGTGGCGCACGCTTGTAATCCCAGTACTTTGGGAGGCGGAGACCGGAGGATCCGGGTTGGCGGCCAGCCTCAGCTCTCTCTCTCTCTCTCTCTCTCTCTCTCTGTCTCTCTGTCTCTCTCTCTCTCTACCTACCTAGTGAGGCCTCTGCAACTTCATGAGACCCTGTTTCAAAATAAAGTAAAAAAATAGGGCCGGGGGTATAGCACGGAGGTAGAACGCCCCTGGGTTCAATCCCCGGTACCGCAAAAAAAAAAAAAAATTGAAAAAGGTAAGACATAAGGAATAGAGAGATAGGATACAATTGGAACATGTACTGTAAAAACATACCCCATTTATAACTGACAGAAAACAGAGAAACAGCAAGTATAATCTCAACTTGATGAGAAAATCAAATCTCCCTAAAGTTTGGCATACAATTAGAGTAATGGGGCATTTGAATTAAATACTTTGTAAACACAGACTAGAAATCTATTTTACATTAAAGATCCAAGGATTAAGCCCAGCATGGTGGTGCACTCTTGTAATCCCAGTACTTGGGAGGCTGAGATAGGAGGATCGCAGGTTCATAGCCAGCCTCAGCTACTTAGTGATGTCTCCACAACTTAATGAGATCTTGTTTCAGTATAAAGAATAAAACATAGGGCTAGGGGTGTAGCTCGGAGGTAGAATGCCCCTGGGTTCAATCCCCAGTTCCGAAAAAAAAATCCAAGGACTAGTAGAAACCTATAACCCCACTTGTTGGGGTTTTCAAGTCAGAAAGTGATGATTGCAAATGTCCCAGGGCTTAAAATAACCTTAGGAGACAAAAAAAATAAAATCTGACTTTTCTCCTCTGAAGAGTTATGAGTTCTCTTTGTTCAAAGATGGGAGAATAAGCTTTCTGTCTTATTCTGCAACAGAATATACTGCAGAGATCCTCACATTTCCATACATAAAATCTTTAGTGATAAACTGTTGTTTTCTAATTAATTCTAGTTATGGAATGGTCTTTAATTATTTGAGGGAAAAGAAAAAGTCTCTTAAATGTGTTCCCAGAGCATTTGACATATAGAGAGTAATTAGTATGCACTTACTGGATAGAATTACATAATCAAATTAAACCAAATGAATTCCTTTCACTGTGACATGACATAATTCATTCCTTCAGAATTTCAGAAATCTGAGACCAGTCATTCTCCAAGAACCAACCTCCAACTTAGCTGTTTCAAAGGGACATCTGTGTGTACTTCTCCCTTTAGAACACAAAAGTCAAGACAATTTCTAGGGTAAAATATCCAGATTCTATGTTGTTAGTTAAGGTTATTCTAATTTTGGATAATCTGTGCCTGTGGACTTACTTGAGTTATAAGCAAATTCATAAACATCTGTGAGCTGATATGACTATCTTTGGAAATTTCTTCATATTTTGCATCATTTAGATAATGAGGTTATTATTCTACATCCAATATGTACAGAAAACCCATGATGCAGCATTGATATACTTAATCTTGGTGAATGGTCATAAACACCTTGAAAAGCCTATACTTTTAGCCTTTGCCTTCAAATAAAGAAACTGAAATTTTCTTTATTTTCAAGTTACACAGAGATTCATAGTGACATCTCCAGAACTATGTTTTCCTTCTTTCTCATTTAGCAGAATCTGACTTTGTTGGTGTTGGCAAAGTTCCCTTCTAAAAAGCTTTGCTCGGACTCCTTTGCTGGTAAAAGGAACCATAGAATGATATTTCTGTACCATAAGATAAGTGACTTTACTGGGAGGGGTTTCTGAGAAAGAACCTTATATAGGAAATAGACTCATACAATAGCCCATGTACTCCTTTTGCCCTTGGCATGTTTTGCTTCTTCCTGTCAGAAATACAAATCTATAGGCTGAAGTTCTCCACTAGACATCTTTAGCAGATGATGAGGGAAAAGTTAAAAAAAAATACCCCAACCCTGATATCCTTGAGGCGCTGGACCACTTACTTCTGGATTTCTTGCTTTGAGGGAGTTACGTACCACCTATCTTGCTTAAACTATTGTTCCTAGGACTATATGTTATAGGCAGCTGAACCCTGTCCTTCATTTTTATATCCAGTGAGAAGCCTGAGGTCATGTAGTTATAAATGAATGGAACTTCTTCAGATTCTGCATTTAACAAAGGGGGCTAAGAGAAGACATCCTCAACATTAAATCAGCTAGCCAAAGTAAAGTTCAAGGGCTAACTTTCAGGGCTAGAATTATCCCATAAACCCATGTGTAGCCTGAGACGCAAGAATAGTTTCTTTGCTGCATGGTTTGTATGCATTACTCAAGTATTATCCAGAGTTCACTATCAGCAGATGCTGCACTTTCTAGACACCAAGGACAGAGCATGTGAGTGCTTTTAAGAAATTCATAGCCTAGTCTGGTGGATATTTCAACTAAATATTTAAGCAAAGAATGATTTTATTTGTAATGCTATACGTATATGATTATGACTACACATGATGGGGAGACCAGTCTGCAAGGTCAGAGAGCTATAAAGAAAACGTAAAATATAAGGTGGCTTCTGAAAGATGAGTGTGGGGGTGAGTGTCAGGCA
This sequence comes from Glis glis, assembly GCA_004027185.1. Classification (NCBI taxonomy): domain Eukaryota; kingdom Metazoa; phylum Chordata; class Mammalia; order Rodentia; family Gliridae; genus Glis; species Glis glis. The sequence goes on along the minus strand of PVJS01031283.1, from coordinate 7,493 downwards.
TCTGAAACAGCATGTGTAAAGGTCCTGGGGTTTAATGAAGGTTACAAGAAATGGTTCACCATTAGGCTGGAAAAGTCAGCGTGAAATACAGTTGTTTTTTAGGCTGAGAGGATGGATGTTTTCACAAAAGTATTGGAAACCACGGGATACCTAATACTGGAAAGTAGATATAATAACCAAACAGGATTAAAAAGAAAAATTCTTATGTCCCTTGGTATCCATGAGGGTTTGCTTCCAAGATCCCCCATGAATAACAAAACCCACAGACGTTCAAGCCCCTTATATAAAATGGCATAGTATTTTAATACAATCCATGTAACTCCTCCCATAGACTCTAAGTCATTTCTAGATTACTTACACTACCTAATACAATGTAAATATGACATAAATAGTTGTCATACTGTGTTGTTCAGGGAATAATGACAAGAAAAGGCTGTACATGTTCAGTATAGACACAATGTACTTTCCAAATATTTTACATCTGCAGTTGGTTAAATCTGTGGATGAAGAATCTGGAGACACAGAGGGCCAACTATACCAAGGCATTTTTAGAAATAGTTTGTAGTAAGATAAGAAGAGGCAGAATTGTTATTTAAGATATTATTATTATTGCAGGTAAAAGATAGTGGTACATTAGCACAAAGTGGTGATATATGAGTTAAGAGATTTGACACATATTTAGAAGGTTCCTCTAGATACAGTCCTTGGATAGAAGAGGGGCAGGAATGAGGATGTGCAGAATACCTTCCCTGTCTCTGACATGCACACTGAGTGGATGCTATCATACATTACCAAGGAGAATGCAGGGCAGGGAAAGATTTCTAAGAGAAAGGGAATCCAGTTGGTTGAGTTGAAGGTATGTGTAACATAGTCAAGAGAAGATACTGAGTAAGGTAATTGCATAGAAGGGACTGAGTTCAGGAGAATTTGGGGATGGTGTCTAATGGTGGATGTGTAGCTAGCACATAAATGACAATTTTATGAATGTCTACTGACTCACTTCTATTTTTTCTTTCTCTTTATTTGCTTGTTTGTTTGTTTATTTGTATATTAGGGATTGAACCCAGGGGCATCCACCTCTAAGCTATACCCCAACCCACGTTTTATTTTGAAACCGATCTCCCTAAGCTGCTGAGGATCTTGCCAAGACTGGGCTCAAACCTGCAATCCTCCTGTCTCAGCTTCCCAAATACTGGAATTAGAGATCTTTGTTTCGTTTTAGAAGCTCTTTGTATCACCAGCAAGTAGGGGGGTTTTGCATGTTTGTTTGTTTTTGCTAATGAGAATTAGGTAGATCATTGTACCTGCCTAAAAGAGGGAATTACTTTACTTAATTCTGTCTTTCTTCACAATTCCAAATGAGTTGGTTAAAAAATCTGTTTCAAAATAGCTCAGAGGTCGAATGCCTCTGGATTCAATCCCCCATACCAAAACAAAACAAAACAAAAGAGCCAACTTTCTCAGAAAGGCTTCTTTATCATTCAATACTGTACCTGCCTCATCTAATCTACTACAATAATAGTTTGAAGAACACCACGAATAGCACATAAATGTCCCAGACACTGTTATATTCTTTGTATATATGATTTTAGATTTTATCAACAATTCTATGAAAGAGCATTTTCAACAAGATTTTGTAAATGAAGGAACTGATTCCCAGGCCTCATGGATCAAGGTTGTTCTGTACTGAGTGGGAGGCTTATCTTCAACCCTGACTCTCTTGCTACGGATTCCCAGATTGTCCCTAAGTGTTCCCACAGAGGACCTGTTTTTAAAATAATGCTTTGTAGCAAAGGGAAAATTTTTATTTTTCTCTACTCTAGTAGGTTCTTTACCTGAGGCCCTGCAAATGAGGCTGTCCAAAAACAGATGAATAGGAGAAAAGGGGTGGATTTCAATATGCAGTGCAGCCTGAGAAACTCAGGGATGAGGAACCCAAGCGGGTGGTTAAGACATGGGCTCATGTAGCATTCTTAACAAGGATGACTATCTGTAGAGAAGTGAAAACACAAAGACAGGTATTTTTAGGTTTTTAGGTGCTACAGATTGATGGAAGGTAAATATATGGAGAAAACTAATGCAGACAGGACTATCTTAGCTAGGTTTGTTTGAGTAGGTCCATCTTGTAGAATTTCTTTTTCAGGATCATAAAGCTGTCCTGAGAAAGGGGATTGATGGAACACCTTGTTTCTTAGGAGCTTCTGCTTTTAGTCATTTAAGGGATGCTCTGGAAAATTTCTTTCTGCATCTGTTGACTCTCATTTGCCTCCAGCTCCAAATAATCCTTATGCCAAAGCGGCATATTTTGCGGTGGCATATTCTGATCTGCTGTATCTTCAGAGTAGTGATGTGAACAAGAACCAGGTCTTTCTAAATTAACCCCCAATACTACATGAAAATCTTTCAGAAGTGTTCAAAATTTCCAGAAATCTATATAACCAGCCTGGATTTCTTGTTTAAAAATAAGATAAGGATCATATTCAGAACTCAATCAAAGAACTAGATATCTATTCCCTTTTTTTACTTTAATAAGGACCAACAATAGATACTACATTTCATCACTTCATAAACTCATATGTCAAAATAAGCCTAAAATGTCCATTTGTTTTAATAAAGATCTCAGTAGGATGTTAATTTAGAGTAACTATGATGAATGATAATTTAATTTCTACAGGAACAGCAAAACACTGCATCCATAGTGGACTAGCCAGGTATGATTCAGTGCTCACAAATGCCAAGAATTTCACACGTTAATGAGATGGGTGGATGAGGTTGGGGAAAACATTGTTTAGACCTCATTTCAACTTTTCTCTATTACCCAATCATTTCACCTGTTTTCTTTTTCAAATCTTATTCTTTCAGATTTTTCCCGTTTCATGCAAGTGATGAGGCTTAAGGTAAATTTAATCCTTTCTCAACAGACCCTTTCTTCCAACACAGGATGCCAGTTAATGATGTGAGCTATATATTTTAAAAACCAGAAGTGATATGGAGTAGAAATGGAAGTATCTTCCTGTGCCTTAAATGTATTCGCTTTTATTTCCAAATGTTTCTTGTAAACTATTTTCTCTAATCAAATAGGACTTCAAAGTGATTTTAAATATTTTCTTTGAAATCATTATTTTAAAATAGAATTTCATTGAGGACAAAATTTTCTGGTTTCCCTAGTATAAAATTTAAAAAATTGTAAATACAGGAATATTTTTAAAATAAATGTTTTCTCTATTTTTAAAAGCTTTTTTCATTTTATGAGTGTGATTATAAGCTATCTACACTGTGTGTTTGGTAACCTACTTTGACTGATTTTTTTTTTTGGCAAAAAGTACTGAATAATATCATGAGTTAGCTTTGGAGCCTACTCTTGCTCAACACACTTATGGCAAATTCAAAATACATAATCATGAAATCAGACAAACAATAGAAGCGATGATTCCAGGAGAGCCCCTGAAAGTGCTGCAAACCTAGAGTCTGTTGTAGTCTCAAGAGTCTGACCCAAATGCCATCAGAGAATCTTAAATTCCCCCCTTATACTTCTGGCAAATGTCTATTATTGGCAGACTAACATGGAACCATTCAGGGGAGGGGATTCTAGGGAATGTAGTTCTATGAGACCATACGAGAGCCTGGTGTGATGCCAAGTAAACAGCATGCCATGCAGCACATCATCTCATAGAAAAGTCCAAAAGCTGACAAGCCACAGTGCCCCTGCCTTCAGGATGCTTACTGAAATACATAATCCCCTCTCCCTGCCTATAGGTACTCCAGGTACTATAAAGTTTAATAAGAAAGGAACCTAACCTTTAGATTCTACCGAAAGCATTGAATATGATAACAAATAAACACACAAATGGTCAAGTCCTGGACCACATTCTATTTATTTATTTATTTATTTATTTATTTATTTATTTATTTTTACTATCTACTGTTACTCCCTAGGTATTCCAATGAAGACTTATGCCCTAATACATGGACAAATTCAAAATCTACATTTCTAGTCTGGACTTCTCCCATTCTATCATGAAACTATTTTCAGTATCAAAACAACTCTCACTTCTTTGGCTACCACTGTAATCCAAGGTAAACAGAATCAGTTGCTGTTTTAAATAGAATTCCAGCTTTGGCCTTTAACCTTTTACCATCACAAAGCAGACCAAGTATACAGGTGATTCTTTAAAAATGATGTATCATGGCCGGGAGTGGTGGCGCATGCTTGTAAATCACAGTACTTGGGAGGCTGAAACGGGAAGATCGTAGGTTCATGGTCAGCCTCAGCTAATAAAGAATAAAAAATAGGGCTGGGGGTGTAGCTCAGAGGTAGAATGCCCCTGGGTTCCATTCCCAGTACGGCAAAAAAAAAAAAAAAAAAAAAGATCTATCATGTCACTCTTCTAGTGGCTTCTACTCTTGCTCGGAGTAAAAAACAAATTTATTACAGTGTGTCCCACAATAACCTTGGCCATCAGGCACTGCACCTTCCTGCCTGACTTTCTGTGACTCTCCCTCATACTACTTCACTCCAGTCCCACTGGCCACCTTGCTTCTCTTCTGCTATGCCAAGCATCCTCCTACGCACAGACTTAGCTCTCATTCTTCTCCCTACTTCAAGTACTTACTTCACCCAGGAATCTGATCATATGCCACCTTCTTAATGAGACCTTCCACAACCTATCCGTATAAAATAATATCTTACCCAAGTACTCTACCCTTCCCTTTTATTGGCTTAAGTTATTTCTTGGCAAATGTCAGTATGTGTCAAGCATACTTTTTTTTAATCTCTTCCTCCCACTGTATTTTAAGCTCCATGAGGGAAATGTTTCTTTTTATTTATTTGTTTTATTTTATTTTTTATTTGTTTTTATTCATTGCCACATCCATAGAAAAACAGATTCCAGCATTTTGTAAACACCAACTAAGTAATTAATGAAGGAATAAATGAATGAACGCTGAGTAGTATAGAGAAGTGGGGACTCACACGTGTGATTGTCAAGCAAATATTTGAGTTTAACCATGGTAAGTAAGTGCATTGCAATAGCCAAGAAAGAAGATGTCTACTGCACAGTGAAGCTCATTTATATAAAGTAAATATCAACAACTCTTATTTAATTTGGTTTATAGTCAGCAGATTCTATTTTATCTGACTCTATATTAATATAATTTGCTGACAGCCTGTGGACTAGCCCTTCTTCATGAAGTAACACAACTCTAGGTTCTGTAAAAATGTGAGAATATTATGCTATTTTTGGCTCTGAAAAATTATCATAATCTAAAAAATATTCCTTATTTTTTGATAGTTAGAGATTTACCTGAACCTAGTATTTAATTGGCTTTCTGGTCACATCTTCTGACACTCTACCTTGACAATTTCTACTTGGGTTTTCTTCTCTCTTCCTCCTCCTCAATTTCACATATTGTCTTCCCTCTGCTGAAATGTTCCTCCAGCATTGATTTGTGTATAAAGTATTTTCTCTGCATCTGAAATTCATTTCAAGTGCCAATTCTCTGGCTAATCCTTCTCTGGCTCACATTAGGTGGATCAAGGTGTTCTCTCTTATGATGGTATTGCACCATAAACCCAGTTCTTAAAGGAAGAAACTATATACATTATTTGAATATCCCTATTGCCCTTCACATTACTTGACCTAGAGTGGGTACTTATTCAATATCTTCTGAACGCATGAATGAATACAGGGAGAACAAATTTGGGAGTGGCACCCAAAGCTGAATGGGAAGTCCTGAATTCTCACAAGTAGCTCTGAAATCAGATTGTTCTATATTCCAGAGACATAAAATTCTGCACTGAGAAAAAAAATGTTAATTTTATAACATCACATCCCTTGAACTCTGGGGAACAAAACACATTTAATTTCCTAATGTGAAGACATGGTTTTGAGAAATTAAACTAGAAATGTCCTCACTTGGACAATATGTTTTACTTTTACCCAATGAATGCATTTATAATATATTTTTATGTCTATATATTTCCCTACTGTAAAAACTGATAGATCTAGTAATGTTTATTCCCTGATTTATGTGCAAGCAGGGCTTTTGGTGTTTTTTTTTAATGAGATTTTGTTTCCTATAGGTAGAAAATTTCTGAAACCAGTCTCATTCCTAACTCCATCTACCTCCTGATACCCTCCTCCCTCCCCATTCTCATTGGCAGGTGGATTTTTCTTCCCTGCCAAGTGATTCACTTGAGATGGGAACATTACCTTATTAGAACTTACTCAGGTCAAGTTAATATAAAGAAAATATGAGAAGGAAAGGAAAAGTTGCCATGCCATATGAATATACCAAAAAGCATAGTTTATAAGTGAATAGTTTAGAGGGATTAAGTCTCCAAATAATGGAACATTTTTGCTAGATCTCATCCTTACTAATTTTAGAAATTAAAATATATAGTACTTCTAAAACTATAGCTTTTCCAAGATTTCTATAGGAAATTAAAGGAGCCAAAAAAAACTACATATGAGTTTGGTGGCTTAAAAAATATATCCACAAATTCCTTGATACTCTGGTCTTAAAAATTGTTTCCACCTCTTTTAGTGTAGAATAACTTAGTGAGTCACTTCTAGTAAATATAATTGCAAAATGATAGAATATCGCTTCCAAGATTAGTTTATAGAAGGTTTCAGCTTCCATCTTAAAACAATAATCTCTCTTAATTTTAATACATTCAATCTCTCTCCCTCCTGTGCTTGCTCCCTCCTTCATTTGCTCTGGGGGAAACCAGCTACCACATCATAATATAGATGAGACAGTTCTGAGAAGTTAGACGCTACCTTGCCTGTCCTGAGGACAGTCAGGCAACCAGTGGAGAAGTCATGTGCAATGGAGCCTTGGCAGCCGTGCGAGTGGGCCTTTGGAAGAGAGTCTATCAACCCAGTCAAGATTTAGATGTCCTCAGACCTAGCTGACTTCTTGACTACAACTTCAGGGAAGACCCTGTATTAATCTTCTGCTGCTGTGCAACAAATTAGCACACACTACGAGGCTGAAAACAGAAGCTTGCCATCAATGGAAGCCCATCTCCCGGTTCCAGGAGCATGATACCATCCACATCCCATGGGGCGAGGCTGGTGCTGAGTATGTTGTGGAGTCCACTGGAGTCTTCACTACCCTGGAGAAGGCTGGGGAGCATTTGAAGGGTGGCGCCAAGAGGGTCATCATCTCCGCCCTTTCTGCTGATGCCCCCATGTTCGTGATGGGTGTGAACCATGAGAAGTACGACACCTCCCTCAAGATCGCCAGCAACGCCTGCTGCACCACCGACTGCTTAGCGCCCCTGGCCAAGGTCGTCCACGACAACTTTGGTATCGTGGAGGGACTCACGACTTCCGTCCACGCCATCACTGCCTCTCAGGAGGCAGTGGACAGCCCCTCGGGGAAACTGCGGCGTGAGCACCGTGGGGCTGCCCAGTACATCATCCCTGCGTCCACCAGCGCCGCCGAGGCTGTGGGCAAGGTCGTCCCTGAGCTGGACGGAAAGCTCA